>JAVCKT010029980.1:0-13441 GCA_032273925.1 Rhynchotus rufescens | reverse complement strand
AGTTAGGATTTTTCATTGCCAGGAAATGGGGTCTTACATGCCAAAGCTTCATGACAGTAACGGTAACTCTGATGCCTTGAAGTAAAACAGGGAAGAACAATACTTTTAGCAGTAGACAACTTGGCAAATACAGCAACTGGACCAGATTTTTTATGTGGTTTGCTCAAGAAATGAGGGGATCATTGACTCTGAGCATCCATGTGTCCTGTCCACTACTCAGCTCACGGGTCACATTTGCTAGAGAGCTTGTGGACTTTCAGCTACCATGGTTTGCAAATGCAGTTAAACAAGGTAGGGGATCAGTGAATCAGTTTATGCTCTTCCTGACAGAAGCACAGCGGTGTGAGCTCACTGGTTGCCTGAACACCAAAAATTCATGTGGTTAAAAGACAATCAGGACGCCCTGACTTTAGACTTTGCACTGTCCTGGTTACCAGCAGACCAATCCTTGCAGCCAAAGGCTGGCAAGCTTCCTTAGCTCTTTCTTTCCTATAGAATGGTATAGAAAGGAGGATGTGTATCTGGAGGATGGCCAGGCAATTCCTGTGAATTTGAAGACCCTCAGTTTATTGTATCTGTAGGACAGAGACAGTGAAATGATTGCAGATCATCTTGAGAGGAAGAGCATGGCAGAAAAAAATATGTAATAAGCTTAAAAATAAGCTTGTCTATCTTTCTCCCCTAGAGAATTTGTGCAAGTTAGTATGAAAAATGAATTCATACAGTTGTTCCTGGCACACGGTTTAAATGCTTGTTCCTTTTGCTTCCAGTAGGGATTATCAGTGCTACATTACTGCAAATATGCTTGATTGAAAACCCTCCTGCTAATCAAGCCCTATCAGCTGGTACTCTCTGCAGAGTCCAGCTGTCCCTATTCCTCTCCGGAGCCATGCAGACAGGTGGGAACAACGCTGGAACTGCCTTGAAGTTCTGGCTCAAATGAGATTAAGGAAGAGGTCGGGAGTTCAGATGCCTCTACAAAAGCATTAAATGGCATAATCATGACACGATGAAATTGCAAAGGTGCTGAACACGACCATCCTCCTCCAGCATGCACTTACCAGCGGATTCATCTCCCTGCCTATGGCACTGGGGCTCAAGGTAAGCCAGGATGATGAACTTCTGATCTCAGTGAAGAACACCGTGCGCCCTGGTCCATGGCAGGAGCTGCGACTCCTTCTCTTCCACGCTTTGGCTACCCCTCCTCATAATCCTACTGTCTTTGCCTTGGCCTGCGCCGTGCAGCTGGTTTCTCTGCTTCACTCTGACAAGTGGAGGTCACTTGTCAGGTTCTCCACATTTCTATCTGGCTCTCTCCCCCTTGCCTACACTGCAAAGAGCTGAACCAAAGATATAGGCTTAAGCTGATAGGCTTTTTGGCTCAGTCAGTAAGCAAATCTTATAGGAACCATTATTCTGCTCCTAACAGCACTGTCAGCTTCACCCAGACCCTAGGGACAATCTAAAGCTGTCTGCTATAAGAAGCTGCATATTGCTCTAGACTGCTAAGAGGCTACACTGCAAACCCAGCAAGGGACCAGTATGATTCCTACAGTAGCATGAAGTAGAATATGGCAATGGAATATGGAGCTTGAGACCCTAGGTTCTCCTATGTTTAATTAAGGAAGTCCCAGCTCGTGATTGTGTTTCCTGAATCCTGCTGGTCGGACTGAAATGACACCAAGCATCTCGTGCTGTCAGAGCAGTCCAGAATCTGGAAACTGCTCTGAAAACTTGGAGACTGCTCTGAAAAGGCAGGTCTTGAACTACAGAAGCCTCACACAAAGACAAAATTAACTTTCAATGGTCAAAAGCCTCAGCAGGAGACGAGAAGGCTGACTCCAAATCATCCAGTGAAAGGCTTCTAACAAGACTTACAAAGGAGTGTAAGAGCGTCTGCACGGGGTCAGTGCAATCAGCTCTCCTTCAAGATCTTGCTTCTGCCAGTGACATGTTGCAGATGTCTGAAAAGGCTGACTAGAGAGCGATAGTTCTGCCTTTGCCACCAGCCATCTCTGGCAATCTGCAGCTCAGAAACTTTGTGAGCCTGCAATTATATCTGTAGCTTTGCATTTCAGCTGTCTTTTGTGAATTGCTCTGGTTGTTTTTTTTCAAATCATTTATATTTTTGGTATGCAAAGCATCCTAGAGGTGTAAATCCCAGAGCTGCACTTTTATGGTGTGTCTATTTTGTATTATGAAAGTTGCTCTGCACGCTGCTGCCTTTCTCTATTTTCCTCTGCCACATCTTGTTTGAGCCTGGCCACCAGGACTGAGTTCAGGATGTGGTTCTAACGTTGCCCATCGTTAGATATCCTGCCATTAGCTTTCTAACCAGGCCCATTAGGGCAGATTTCAATCTGCAGTAACGTCTCCTTATGGAAGACAAATCAGGCACTTCCCTCACGGCAGGTCTTGACGGACAACATGCCTAGGAGCACATATGCAGGGCTGGACTCAGCTGGGATATAAATACTGGCTTAAGTTACATCTGAGCAAGCACTGTAGATGTAATTCAGGGCAATGGGCTGGCAGGAGGAGTGCAGGACACGCTGACAGGAGAGGGAAAAAGCAGCAGAATGGAGCAGGGAGAAGCAAGGCCTTGAGCATGATGGGGATAGCTGGGATTCAGCACACACCTCAGCTAAACCCCGTGCTCTTCAAGATAAGGACACACCAAAGATTGTCCTGACCAAGACAGGTGAGTTTTGTCGCCGGGCTGTTAACTCCAGCAATGCAAATGACAGTTTTGCCTGATCTACTTTTGGGGCCATCACTGCAGAAAGTAGATGATTCTCAAGTGCTGAGCGGTCCCTCCTCCTGGGTACTTATATACATATATCCCCTAATGTTCTCCAGAGATAACATGCTGGTCTTATAGATGAACAATGCTTTCCAACACAGCAGGACAAGCCCAGAGGTGGCTCAGCACCAGGTAGATCTTAAAAGAAACATCAAGGCTACTTTCCTGATGCAGATGGAGGTACCACAACTGTTTTTCCTGTACTACTGTTGTTCTGCATCCGAACAGACAAAGTAAGGTGTGCAAGGAAGCTTGGAGGGCAAGGGAGCTTTCTGAAGGTGAAAGGTTCCTTCTCGTCTTCACTCCATCACTCCTTGCTGATCTATTTTCTGCTAGGTGAAGAACAGCCTTTCAGCTGTCCCGATGGTCTACGGATTGTTATCAGACACGCGCCCATGATCTCATCCACCAGATCCTGGGCACAGAGAGCTGAATTCAAGACATTGCGGGCAGCACAACCCAGGTCACTCTCCTTATCAGGCTTCATGTGTCACAGACAATGAGCAGCTAGGGTGGAAATGAGTTACGGGCACCAAACATTACTGTGTCATGTTCCTTCTGCTCACTCCACAGTTTATGAGCATCTGGGTAGTCTAGGGGAGCTGCAAAAATATCAAGTCTAATCTCATTTTCCTAGCAGGATATACAGTAATTATTGGGGGTATTATCACTGCCATTCACAGCAGGAATTTCTTTGGACTTCCTCATGCTTTAGTTTTACCATTTCTACCTTCAACAGCCCTAACTAGTGAGTTTTCGTCTAACTGAAAGGCCTGTGGGGGTACCATCGGAACCCCTCCTAGCTCTGCCTAAAAGACAGGACTTTCAGTCATTTTCCTAAGCAGGACAGAACACATAGTGGATTTGGGTACTGAAGAGTGAGGAGATGTGACAACGAATGGAGAACCTCGCCTGAAATTTTTAATGGGACAAATGGCATTTGGTGTCCTAGTTGTACTGAAATTCTGTGGACTAGGCACTGACCTCAAACTGGTCTTCTAGAAATATCATTCATAAAGAGGCCAGTTGGGAGCTACCGTTCACCTCCTTTCATGTGAGGAGAGTAAACACTGTTGTTCCCACAACACATGGGAATAAAGGGGGGAAAAAAAGAAAATAAAAGCAACATAAAGGGCTCTTTTGGAGGGTGACAAGTGAGAGAGGGAAGTAGTGAAGAGCCTGGGAAGCTAGAGAAGGGTGAATCCATAGAGGGATGCTCACAAATACTAGCTAGATGTAAAGAGCAATCTAATTACCTCTAATTTCTAGCACACGGGAGCATTGACACATTCGACAAGCAAGGCCTTGCTGTAGTGCAGCTGAAATGTTGATTGAACCTACGTGTAGCTAACGGTGCCCCAGGTAATGGTGATGCTTTCGGCCACCAGTGGTTTCAGCCATTCCTCATGCTGTCCTTCTCTCCTTCTACTTAGAAAATAAGAACTGACTTGCCACCCTTGTCCGAGAAGTGATGAGGAAGGTGGCACAAGTGAACAGGGGAATTTACTGCCGCTGTCAGCTACAAAACTTGGCACATCCAGCCTCAAGTGACTTGCTTTAAATCTTAGAGGGCTGCACAGGCTGAATCCAAATGAGATCCAGGCTTGCAAAGGGTTTGGGAAGCTAGTGAGAGGCATGGTCAACTTCTGCCTTGATAGCACCATCCTAGAGTATCCTGGAGAGGTGAACCCCAGGCCCATTAACTTCTCTACAGTTCAATGTGTGGTTCAAACACCAAGATCTGTCTGAAAATATTGGCCATGCCTAATCAGCTACCCTATTCCACCCCCCAGAGATGTTTGCATTTCTGTGGTGGATGAGGTTATCTCTATTTATAGTGTATGTATAAGTAAGTTGTTTGGGCAGCCTTTGGAAGGCTCAGGGAAGACAGCGCTCCAGTCAAAATAGCTAACAATAAATGGGTTTAGCTGAATTATTTTAATGGGAAACGCACACTACTGGTGAGAAAAGAACTTACTGTTGCATAACCCTAAGCAAGGTATTTATGTCCCAAATATTTTTCTCCTCTTTTCCTAACAGACTTGTAATCTACTTGTGCAACCACTTTATATACAGACACTCATTTCTCCTTATAGCTTTCATCCACAGCAAGCCAAGTCTAAATTACATTTGTAGTCGGTTTTGATACAGTCATTATTACCTTAATATCAAACAGTAAAATAGTAATTGCCTGTCTTCTCCGCCTTGGAAAGTTTTTGTTTGTTTGTTTGTTGCTTTTTTATTTTAAAAGGAGCCATGGGACATATGTTTGTAGTGAAAATTTGCACTTCTGCACACTGCCACATGAAATCTAGGGATCTAAGAAAACTGCAAGAGTTTCTGGAACTGCTGCTAATATTCAGGTCTTTGCTTTTAGCCATGGAAAATACCATTTCCTTAATTATAAAATAAGAAATAAAAAAATTATCTTTTGGAAAACACGACTGTGTCCTTAAATTGCAGCTAGAAGGTTAGGACGGTCTTTAGTTTCTGAAGCCCTCCTACAAGGAAGACCTTCTTGCATGGGAGCTGTCTGCACGTGCTTACCGTTGTGAAGTGAACTACGCAATAGATCCCAATGATGACCAGGCCAATGATAATTGAGGCGACAGCAACCCAGAGCGCATTGCGACCCAGTCTTTTTGACCCTTCTATATCTCCTTGATTATAACTGTTCAAAGCCTGTAGAAGAGAAAGAGCATAGTGAACAAAAAGCAACACCCAAAGCAAGGTAGCTGACTTCATTAATATTGAGGTTATGTGGATAAACCGCAGAAAGGACTTCAGAAAATGGGTATTTGTTTCGTAGAAACACATTTGCACTGTGCAGTTCAAGGTAACTAGGGAGTCCTTCTGTTTCGCTCGTTTTCAGCACTGCTCCTTCCAACTACAGGTCTTCATCTTCAGTGGCGAGGAGGAGGTGGTGAGGTGGGAGCAGCCGTAAGGAACTCGTATGAGGTGCTGGCTTGTGCACACCGGCATGAGGGCTGTCAAACCAAGCCCAAGCCACCGCCTAAGTCAGCAATTTATAGCTCTTCTTTCCCAAGAATAAGACGCTGGCAAAGAACTTAAAAAAGCAGAGCGAAGGTCATAATTATTTTGAAAGATCTGGAGTATTTGAATTCATAAACCAATGAGTTTATGATTGAGTCCAGATTTCTCTATCAGCCTGCACTATTGAATTATTCCAGCATGTTTCCTGGGTGAATTGGGCTGTTCATGACCTGCTCTTTAGCATTTCCTAAGTATTCCAGGCCTGCCCGGAAACAGGGCAAGAGGAAAACCTGATCAAACGCACCATGGACTAAATAATACAGGTCGTCTTTAAGAAATGACTGCATGAGGTATCACCATGTGCTATTACTGCAGTGAATGAATCTTTTTTTTTTTTTATATAGGAAAGGCAAAACAACAGTTAATTCAAGGAAGTGAATATCTGGGACCGTGGGGAGCAGGAAGGGAATGAAGGGAGGGGAATGCAATAACTGCAAGTCCCATCCGGGTCACTTTTTTTCCACCAAAAGCCAAATTCTGCCCCTTCTATGCTGATAAAAGTGTTTACATTTTCACATGTGCTTTAAAGATAGAAAAGCTTTTAAACTTACTCTTAGGTTATTCGGAGAAATGGTTTTAAAGCAGTTAGAAAACATTAAAAAAAAAAGAGCCATTCTGCAGAGAGGAAATTATTCCAACACTTTGCCATCACTTATTTCTGTAACTGCTTGGCCAAGAACATTCAGGCTTATTTGGAAGACGAGGATGAGAACAAGAGTAAAGGTATTCAAAGCTTTGATACTCCAGAAAATTAGACACTTTGAAGTAGAAGGCATAGGTTACATGGCAGCTACTAAGTATTTTCAAAAATCAGTGCTGCTTGCAAATTCAGTCTTCCTGCTGAATTTCATATACTCCTCATGCTATTAACTTCCAATGTTGTTTTAATTCTGGATCTAGCAGTTGCCCTGTCTGCCCAAAAGGGCTTTGCCATGGATGTGCTGTATGACAAGCCTCTAAAACAGAAGCATCTCTTCTTGCCATGCAAAGCCCTGTCGCTGCTAAAGCACACTCAGACTTCCCAGGACACCAAACATCACTATTTTCATCACTATATCACCCTTTTTTATTTTCCTCAAGCGGAAAAATAATTAGGGACATTATCCATGTTCTGCCAATTAGTGAATATACAGAAATTAATGGGCTGGATGAGTCCTTGATGGCAGCACTACTGCAAGATCCCTTGTGCCAAGGCAGTCCCAAGGCAATGAAGCCCATTCTCCCACAGCTGCATCTCGAGGCTCCTTGCTCTCCGGTGGCTAAGAAGGACCGAGCTGCAGATGCATCGGGGCCCTTAAGGACACATTTCTTCTCTTCCTGGCAGCCTGCTTTCCTAGACATTTCGCTAACACGTTTCCCCGGAGGATAGCTCAAATACCTCTGCTTTGCTGTCAAAATCGGTCGAGGTTGGCCAAGAGGCTTAAAAGACATAATGGGGAAAGAGGGAAGAGATGGAAACGAGCGCCAGAGACACAAGTATGGATAGGATGACTGCCTGAGCCTTGTTTCCACAGGGTATCAGGCTAAAAGCCAAATGGGATCACTCGGGCAGAAAGGCAGTCGGCCTCCCTGACTCTGCACTGATGGGAATTCTTCTCACAGGGGTGGCCAGCAAAGCTCCTTTCATGGACGGTACTTTGCTATTTTTTCCCCCACCGGTCCTGTCCTGCAAGAGAAAAGGTTCCTTGGGTTTTCCCAAAACATATCCAGGAAAGTCAGTAAAAAGGAGGAGTATCAGGAAAAACAGGACTTGGGTTGGTCTTGGGCAGCCTTTCTCCTCTGCCTCTGTCAGCGACCACAAATGCTTTGCCTATAGGGAGAAAAATGGAAAAGCATCACTGGCCCCCAAATCTCTGCTCCTCTTGCTCATCAGGGAACTTCCCATGACCTCGAGAGCGTGACCCTGCCAAGACTTTACGGGCAGAGCCCCACTCGTGCGGTCCAAGCAGTTGTTTGCAAGACGTGGACAGCGGCACCAGCTTGCAGTTCTGTAGCCTTTTGCTGATGTATTTAGGGAGCCTGGAGAAAGTCCATGCAATTCCTGCAGATACTGCATAAATAATTCACACTGTGCACTTTAATAAATAATGTCATTTTAATAAAAATCCACAACGAGGAGGATGAAATGAGCATAAAGGATAAAGAAAAGGATCTGGGACAGACAGCAAGGAGACAGAAGCTTCTTTATCAAGAGACTTATATTAAATAGTTTAATTTAGACAGTATTCAAGAAGTGAATTCAAGTGTTTAAGACCAGCTGCTCTTTGGTATTACTGCAGTAGGTACAGGTTGTCCCATATGGGGCTAGATGTGACGGTACCTACAACCTATATCATGAAAGAATTAGGGAAAAATAGTTTTAAGAGAATGTTTTGAAGTTGCTGCAAATCTACACAGCTTTAGCAATGCCACATGAATTTGGAAAAGCAGCTTGCCTCACAGATCTTGGAAACACTGAAGCAGCTGAAGGTGCTGTTTTGAGAGAGGCCAACAAGGTGCATTAAATCACCACACCTAAGTTCTGGTAATCAAAAATACCTACTTGATTCATCCTTTAGGGTTGTCCCACAGCCTGCCCCTAGCTCCCTGATTCCGTAAACCAGGTACAGCTGGCTTGCAGATGCAGCAGTGGGTGGGTTCACAACAGGACAAAGAGGCACCGTGCAGATAAGGAGCCAAAGAGCTCAGCATGGCCAGCAGCAGAAGAGCCTCTGCTACCACGTGCGCATCCTCACTTGGTACCTCTGCGGCTGAGAAGGTATGGGCAATATCTGAGCACCCTGAGAGCAGAGCAGTTGTAAATCAATCCGATACAGCTGCCAGAAGCAAGAGGAAGCAGGAGAACCTTCAGCATCTGGCTGGAGCCACGCTGTGCCGCAGCGAATGCTAATCCTGCAGCGTGGAGCCCTGGCCAGGAGCCGGGGCGAGCAGATTCCCACCAGCTGAAGCTGCAGGGTGAGCTGAGCACCCGAGGGACTAGGGTAGGGTTGGAGGGGCAGCTGCTCTAACATCTGTGTATCAGCTCCCTGAGGCCGTTTCCCCTTGCTGGCCATCCTTACTCCTCCGTAGTGATAAATGGCTTGCTTTCACGGTGGAGGTAAGGAGCCAGAAGATCCTAGCACCGCAGCCAGAGGACTTGGGAGAGCTCTATTCTGAAAATCAAGTCAAGGAGGTAAGATCTGGAATGGGAGGATTTGTGCCCCCAAAGGTGAGAAAGAAGTGAAGAAATGAGTGTAACTGGGACAGCAGAAGAGACAACACAGAGTGATGACAAATCTGTTATTTAATTCGGGGGTGTGTTGGAGCCTACTTTTAGTGTGAACATGATTTTCATTGTCAGAACTGAGAGCACCGAAGGAGGATGCGACATAGGCAAATGAAGGGTTGAACGAGGCCGGCTGTGAGGCTGGCAGGACCTTCCTTCCAGACCTTTCTAGGCACTGGAAAGTTATAGGCAGCTCCAGTTCTAGGGGTCTGTCTCTCTTCTCACACAAGATCTCAGCAACACCTGGAGGCTACACAGGGATCTTCAGGAAGAAAATAGAATAACCCACTCCTGCATCTCAGTGTTAACCACGGAGACTCCAGGAAACAGCTGGGAGAGAGGGAAGATGTAGATCCCAGCAGCAGAAGAAGAAGAGATAAAGCAGCACAGGTTGTAAGGCAGAACCTTGTGCTGAGATAGGTGGCAGTTACAACCTGCAGCCCTAAGAGGCAGGGGAACAGGGCCTGGACACAGTGTTTTTATGGAATAGGAAGGCTAAGAATGATATTGAAATAAGTGGCATTCACACATGCTGGAAGCTATTGGCTTGGTTTTTGTTTTCTGCCTTCAGTGGGCAGCTGAGACCTGCACAGACCGCTCAGCATCCAGGAAGGGTTCTTCCCACCGGCACAGCCCACGGACACAGCTTCTTAAGCCTGACTCCTAAAGCCTGCATGAACTTTGGCTAGGGTGTGGGCAGCTCTTTCTCCATATGGGCTGCAGAAAGCTTTAGAGGCCAAATTCTGTCCTCTAAAGCCCCAGTGCTCAGGAGAAAGTGCTTATGGCCCCACGCCACCAGCTCGCGTTACTTTAGACAGTGCCCTCCACGATGCCTGGGGTACCACCAGAACCAACTCTTCTTCACTTAAGGAAGAAAGCATATGGTGAAAGGAACACACATAGGGAAAGGATCTAGTATACCCAATAACAAAGAAAAGCCACCTACTTTTCTTTTTTTTTTTTTGGAAGAAAACAATAAAGATGGCTTTCTGATTAATGTTAATTTATTTTAAAAGACTGTGCTTTAGTGTATTTTCCATAGAGACAACTATCTGACTGCCTAATTGTGGAAAGAAACAGCTGTGTTTTTTACTTACCTTTTCAGCTTGGCTCTTAGAGAAAAGGATGCAAACACACAACAAGTTTTACACCCTTTTCAGTTCCTAAACAACAGAAATACATTGTGGAATTACCAACTATACTGCTCGCGTGTCCTACAGAGCAGCCTAGATCTGTAAATTAAGCAACTCTTAATTTACAGAAGAAAATTCTGTTCTAAGAATCCTTGTAAAGTTAACGGATCTGCTGCTTTATTAAGGATTATTCAAGTGCATTAGGACTTGTAGGAGCAGGTTTGTTCTCTCGGTGTGCTCAGTGCTTCATTTTATAATTTTTTTTTGCCAATGAGCTAGAATTATTACCATTTTATATATTATTCTAAGAAAACTAGTATCAGGCAGAACAGCCTGCTCACCGCTGAAGACGACACTTCCCCTGTGGCTGATAAACCCCAGCAGAGATCACATCCTTTGCAAACCAATTCGTGCTGCCCAGCAGCCGCCCGCACACCGACGCGTGCCGCACTCGGGGCGCAAGTTGCCGGAGCTCCCCAAACCCCACGAACTGCAGCAATAAAGCGCGGTATTGGAGGGATAAAGCTCCCTCCTTGCCTCGCAGGAGCGCGGGGCGCAGACTCGGGGGGAAGCCCTTGCCCTGCAGGGCGGGCGCTGCGGCCGCGGATGCTCCTGCCCCGCTCGCGCCCCGCGGCCGGGGGTCGCCCCGCGCCCCGCTCGCGCCCCGCGCCGGGGGTCGCCCCGCGGCTGCTCAGCCGCCGTCGGGCCCTTTCTGCGGCCCCGCGGGATCACCCACGGATCCCCGTGTCCTTCGCAGCCCCGGGCCGCGATGTCACCCCGGGCTTTGGCTTTGTGAGCCCGAGGCGGCCGGGGGCTGCCCGAGGGGGCGTTTGCCAGTGCAGGACACAGCGGGGAGAGCGGCAACGAGGACCAGCGTGTCCCCTCCGTCCTCCCGCTGCAGCGGCAGCCCCGTGGGCCCAGTGAGCAGGGCCCGTTCTGAGCAGGGCTCTAGAACCACTGCCAGGCCCAGAGCACCAACACGGGCACCCATGCAAACACATGCACAGACACAGGTGCACACAGGTGCAGACACCCATGGGTGCACACAAGCGCCTGTACTGGCACTGACGTACTCACTGGTGCCCTCTGACACTGGTGCACACTGACACACACACTGCAAAGCAGCTCTGCAGAGACACCCCGACACGCACTGCTCACGTCCACGGGAACGCGCAAGGACACACTTGCACACACACCGGACACTTGTGCACACACCGGACACTTGTGCACATTGCACGCCTGTGCACACTTGCACACACCGCACCTTGCACACACCAGACACTGGTGGAAATTGCACACTTGTGCACATTGCACGCCTGTGCACTGCCCCTTGCACACACACTGCACACCTCTGCACACACTGACCTGCTGTGTGTCCGTGGGCAGGCTGGCGGCCGCCCCGTCCCCGCGGTGGCGCCGGGTGCAGTCCCGGCCGGGCTGTCCCGCACCGGGCGGCAGTTTCCATTGGCGGCGGGCACGCGTAATTCGGGTGCACGAGAGAACAAACACTTGATCCCAAACTGCAATAACTGTGGTGGGCGATAGACATTAACAGGCACGATCCCACGTTGCATTTAATTTAATTCCACTCTTCCTGCCCCGAGCTACAGCTCCCTTCATTTTCATTTTTCCTGCGAATTCCCACAACTCAGACCTCTTTGATTTCCAGGTTTAATTAACAATGCTCATTAAATGGATTTTTATTCATTTCTTTTAATATTACCCTGCCACCTGTCTTTCAGAGGCAAGGGCTGATCACTTGTTCTAATTTATTTCTATTAATGGTAGCATTTAAGGAGGGGTGTGCAGAGGGGGGCAGGCCTTCACCCCCTCAACTGCACTGTGAGGCTGCTGCTCCTGCAAGTTTTGTGTTAATTTGCCACCAGATCCATTCCATTTGCTGGGAAAAATCGGATTGGACATGCTGCGTGTTGCAGTTGTGGTCCTGCTCATTCCCAAAGCCCCTCACTTCTGTCATCCATACGATGTTGATTCTTTATCTATCCAAAAGAGGCGAAACTGTGAAATCCTGGCGGCAAACGCAGTGTGGCCAGAGCAACTGGGGGGTCATTGCACGAGCGTGCAAGGGGCTTGGAGGTGCGACCGCTGCTCCCCCATGAAGAGCATGGCAGCAAGCGGGGCCTTACTGACACAGGAGCATGTGTGTGAGTCCAGGATGGACTCATCACCCTGCGGCGGTCCCTTCACTGGGAATCCCTTCCCACATCCCACACTCCCACCCGGGCCTTTGCTGGGACCTGTGGGGCTGCAGCGAGAGGCCCGAGGGTCCCGTGTAGGGGTGAGCGGCCGCTCAGCCCGGCCACCTGCGCCACATCTCGCAGCAAGACGCCCCTGGCAGGGGCTGCCTGCAGTTCCTGCAGCGCTGCGGCCCAATAACAACCTTATGAAATATTTAATTTTATTGCCGCTGCTTTTGGGGACGACATGAATAAACATTACAAGATAATTCATGCCCTGGTAGGGTTTGCGGTGACATTTAAGCTGTCACAGTGGAGCAGAATGTGCATCTGCTCCTCTGGGACCTTATCCATCGTGTCCGAGGCGGGGAGGAAGCTGGGCTCATTCCTGGAGAGCTTGCCCTAGTGCCGAAACGCACCGAGAGATAAGACCCGCTTGGCATCGGGGTTTGCCAGTAGTAATCGGCATCTCCCACGTTCCTGGCAATGGAGACTCCGTGCCCACGGGTGCCAGGACCCTGTGGCAAAATCCACCCGGGAGCCCCCGCTGCTTTTGAAGCCTTGGCGGGTGGCAGCTCCGCACCGGCTGCTTTGCGAGGGGCCGAGCGCCAGCCCCTCGCCGGGCACGTGGTGATGGAGCCTCCGGCCTGGCCGGGCTCCTGCAGCTCCTGCAGATCCCGCAGGGATCACGGGGGCTGAGCCGGTGCCACCAACCCCGGGGAGCCCAGCACGAAGAGAGGGACCCCTCTCAGTACAGGTGCCCATCTCGTATTTACACAGACAGGAGCTTTCTGTCAATGGCAGAGCTCCGAGGCAGAGCAGCATGCAGCACAACAAAGAGCCAAAGCAAAAGCATTTGATATTTGAGGTGGTTTTATTTTTTTGGACATTTTGAAATGCATTTCTGACTGCTGTAGGGATGAGGTGTTCTTGGCAGCAAGGGCAGGCTCAGCCCACACCAAATCGCAGCACTGCTCTCTTCCAGCTC
>JAVCKT010029976.1:0-11099 GCA_032273925.1 Rhynchotus rufescens | reverse complement strand
AGACCAGAAGTTTTGCAGGATATGCCCACCATATGATTTGTGAATTGCTGAGAGTACTTTCACATTTCAGTACAGTTTAGGTGTGAACATTAGAAGCCACAAAAGCGATTTTTCAGTGGAAGTAAAAAGCTACTGCTAAAAATAGTTCATAACCAGATGCACATGAGTTATCATACTTATCTGTCGTAACTGAATTGCCCGCTTAATGCTGATGAGCTTCCCAGAGTCAGCACCTGAGCTTAGTTGTCTTTCTTCCTCGGCCTAAGCTTCATTCTTAAACATGACTGTTTTATTCTATGTAAAACCCTGGAAATATCCCTCTGTGTTTTAAGTTCCCATTCGTCTAATAGCTTCTACCTCAAGTGATATACAATTTCTGCAGCTTGTTGGTATCCTAAAGATTACTTCTGGACTGTGAAACGTTTCCAAAATCTATTACTTTTTTCTTTCCTGATCCCTAGACTGGTAGGAAACAATTCTCTGGTAAGAAAACACATCCACTTTCCTCTCAAAGTATTTTCAAAACAGATTCTGGTGTACTGCCACAACAGCCCTGCTCCACAAGGTTTTTTTCTTCTCAGCAGCAGCTCATGAACAGAGAGACCCAATATCTGCCATCCTAGAAAGTGCTGACAGTGGCACTCCGTGCTCTGAAGAGCAGCAATATCACAGGGGAAAGGCCTGGCCTAGGTTAGGTTCTAGGATCAGTGGATTTTGGGCTGTTCATCAGAGGGAGTAAGCTCAGCCAGTACTCTTCCATGTTTCCACCCACAGTCTGCTCTTCTTTTTGAACTTTTCTTGTAAATCACATTGCACCATTCATTTTCCCAATGAGCAGGGAGTTTTAAAGATCACATCTAAATTGGGTGCTGCTCAACATAAGCATAAGGTACTGTAGATCATTTCAGTAGCTCGTACAGGATTTTAGCATCTACTATTCTAATAAATAAATCGGAAACAACCTTTCTCTAGGAAACTGCAATCTTCACTTGCTCACTAGTGGGCCGTAACTTCTATCACTTGAAACTGCTCCTGCTTTAGGAACCAAGCAGTTAAATTTAGTCCTGACATAAATACAGTTAAACAATTATGCTTAGCCTTTCATGCTTGGGCTAATTTTGCTGTTATGGCTACTTTTTACGGTGGTTTACATACGCCCTGGGTCTCCACCCAAAGACAATGAGCTTGTGTCATAACCTATTAATGTTCAGGCTTGGGACTTAGAGCTACAGCTAAACCATCTCAGCTCAAACTAAGAATTAACAAACCTCAGGCTGCTGAAGACATTATACCGTGTAATTTTCTAAAGCAAACATTACCAAAGCACCTAGCACTCATAATAAATTAGGGTGCTAACAAGAAAACGTTATGATGACATTGAGTACGATGGGAAAAAAGTGACTTATTTTATATATGCACATAAAAATATAAAGCTTTTAAGGGATTTTTGGTGTAAATTATTATGTATTCCCATGATTACAATCATAGACTAATGTCGTTTATAGAATTACTTAATAAGCAAAGTTCCGAATTGGAAAACATTTTGTGACCATTTTTGTGTATGTGTATGAATAAAAATGTATATCTGTATAGAGATATACACACACACCCATTACATTGACATGCTTTTTTTTTTCATCTCAAATATACTGCTATAGCTATTCTGCTTTTCAAAATGAAAAACAATATACATATTTGTTGGGAAGTTTTACCAACTGAAAGTACTACTAACAAAACATAGGACCAAACTTTTCAGGTTTTCAAAAATGATTAAGCCTGCATTCCCCACAAAATCGATAGCAAGTCTAAAATTCCCAGAAGCTTTTTCAGAGTCTCTTTCACTTTTTCTTTCTTTTCTGGTCCAAAGTTAAAACCATTTTACAATGAGATTTTGGCTTTAAATGAGTTTTAGTTTAGCCATTAACCAGAACAAATTTTTATCCCCACACCGCCACATTCCTCATGTCCTCAACCAACAAGACGTTTTCAGACAACATTGTTTTTGGTAGAGACGAGACTCAAAAACCTCAGACTGCACTTAGCTACATACTCGCTTCATTTCACCACACAACTCATCAGAAACATGAAGCTACGAGAGGGCATTTAATTTTACAGAGCTATGTAAGCACTGCTCCGGTTGAAAGTTAATTACATATATTTTGCCTTCAGAATGAGTTTGTTGGGACTCATTCAAACTCATGAAATTGGATCAGCACCACACATCCTCTCCAGGCCCCAGCAGGATTAACGTGAATGCAAGGGCTGAGCATAGGAAGGATGGTTGATGTTTCTGTAAATTTGCATTTCATGATTTCTAAGAGATCAGGATTCTTTTAAACACTGAATGTTTAGTATAGGTTGAACCCAAACAATATTCGGTATATTTGGTACAAATTTTTAAACACAGCTCAATCTAGCAATTGTTCTCCAAGACAACCCTTGTCGAAAGGATTGTGACTTGATAACAGATGAATCCATTCTACTTATCTAAAATAGAATTTATATTTATTTATTATTATTCAATTTTATAAATTACCCTCTCAAAACTACTTGATGCTCATACTAAGGCTCAGTGACCAAGCCATGCTGCTCAGGATGGTCCTTCTCTCAGATCACACAGTTACCAGGCACCTCTGCATGTTCCAAGAAGGGACTTTCTGTTCTTATGCTCAACTGATCACATCTGCTTTACAGATGACTCCACAGAGAGCACTGTACTACTGAGAGCCCCAGGGCACAAGCTCTGCAGGCTAAATGCTGGGAACTGTGTTCAGAAGCAGCAACAGAGAAGCCAAGACGGAGATGGATTTCTTGCTTTGCTGTCAATACTTTCACACAGTAAGAGAAACCCCAGCTATGCTCAGCAGTGTTTCTTTGGATAGTTCTATCCTTACTCAGCCTCAAGGTCACTGTGATCATTTCAACTCTCTTCCAACCAGGTTTAAAATGATCTCTGCTGGAGACCAAAATCACTCCAAATGGGTCCAAAGTTGTTATGGTAGAGGGTGCAAAAACTGCCACCAATGCCAAGACTTCATTTGTATTGACTGCGAGTCACCCTCGTGGGTGCAAAGCCAAGCACAAGCAGAGCAAAGCCAAGCACAAAAATATACCAGCTATATTAACAACAGCTATACTTAACTTGTCCTCTATTTTTGAATCAATTCCCTTTGCATCTCTTACATAGGATGTGGAATGCCAAGCACATGGCTGCATCCCTGATCTTCCCTCAACTTTTGGTGCATTGTGCATTTCTATAGCCATAAAAGGCATTTTAAAAGGAAATGGAGATAAAAGCTGAGTCACAGCATAAGCTGAAGCCAACTGCCTGGATCTCCTTTTCATTAGGAAGATGCTAGATTAGAAGTAATTTTCCCTTCCCCTATGTTTAAGCTGTCGGTTTGTGTTTCAGAGAACATATGTTCTGAATTTTTAGGGTGCAGAGTGAGAAGAGCAACTGCCAAAATTAAGCTTTCCTCTACAACTCCTGCTTAAATGTAAGGAATACTGAACTCAAACTTCTAATTAACACTGGCATCATTACAATGAAAATGAAAGGCTTTGAGTTGGCACAAAAACATATAAACAAACTTTTATGTGAATAATTAAACTACAGTTGAGCTTGCACTGGAACTCTTTTTATCGACCTCTGATTACAGTTACCAGCAAAATGTCTCCACAACATTTAATGCATTACATTAATAGAGTTTTGTATGCAGAGGTAGAATCAGACGTGGTAGAAACTAAACTAGTACCCCAGTACCCTCAGTGGCAGGTTATTTCAGAGCTGCATCTGTCCCACACTGTTTAACCACATATCCATTCATGCTACCTGCATATTAGGGCAGATACTTAAAGGCAGCAATTCCTAGTTTGACACAAACAAAATATTCTGTACCAAGTGTCTATCTGCCTGTAAGCTACTGAACTGGAAGATCTAGAAGTAATGGGATTGAATACAATGTTATATGTTGTTATTAGATATTTATTCAGTGCCATAACTTTGCATGATTATTTTATCTGTTACAGCGTTTTATGTTACTGGCTGGTTCACATCAAAGACATTGCTAAAGCCAACAAATAAGAGCTGCCATTTCAGGAGGTATTTGCTTTGGTCATTCAGCACAATAAATGTTAACATAAAGATTTAAACCCACGATTATGAGTCTTTGCTCAAAATGCACTAATGTGATTTGATAATCCTTGGCATATTGCATTTCCCTCACAAGTACAAGCGGCAAGTCTGCCTCTATTACTCAGAGGTTTATGTTACACATAAGAAATATGACACATGATTGTGTCAGGGGAGTATAAACTGCTATACATTAAATTTTATTTAGCAAAGATGAACAATGAATTAAGCTTCAACAACACAGTTGGTCAAATATAGACCAATACCAGACCCAACAAGTTGAAACTCACTAAAACCATGAGATGTAAGAGATGTTTTCATGAACATCAAACATTTCCCAAAACAGTTCCAATAAGCTTCGGAGTTACTTTAAACATAAATATTCTGTGTTATACATGCAAACAAGCTTTGTGACATTCACATGAATAATATTAAAAAAACCCCACACTTGAAACACACTTGAGTGGAACTACTGTAATCAACTAATGCTCTGAGTTATGATATTTCAGTACTTATTATCCTGTGCTTAAGCTACAGTGAAGATCTAGTATACTCAAGTAACCAAACAGTAGAGGGCCAAAGTCTAATAAAGAGTTAAAGATCATATATTGCCAAAAAAGGCACTTTTATTTCCACTACTCAATGCTGGGAAGACCCAAGCAACCAAGAATGGACAAGCAAAGTGTTAAGACAGCCAGCAGTTACTGTAATGACCTCTTCACAGCCAAAAACAGAACAGTGAAGTATTTTGGCATTGTTTGATTTTCCTTTTAAGTGTTTGCATTTGTCTGGATGAAGTTAGAAAACCACTTCTTAGGACTGTGATCTCCATCAATTTGTGAGCCATCAAGCAGTTGTGTGCCAATAATACAAATGCTAAAAGTATTTGACTAGGGAACAAAAAGCACAAGCAATGATATGCAGATGGATTTTAGAATTAATAGCAGGAAATTTACCAGGAGACTCTTTCCAAATGACCAATATGAATGAAGAAGCAACTTCTTACTGGACTTGCGGTCATTACATGAACTCCCTCTGCTTCTAACTTGAGCTAGGTGCAGTCCCAGTAGCTAAAAATATGTAATGTGACAGAAAGTCTAAAAGACCTAACAGCTTCAAATTGTGCTGTTTGGCACCCGCATACATCCTGAAGGCCTTGCAGTAAGGGCTTCAGCACAGGAACAACTTACATAGCAAGGTACCACAAAGGCTAAACCTCTCTCAGAGCTCAGGGACACCAGAGAACCCTTACCTGAAAAATCATCATATCATAGGGTAATTTTATGTTGATGGGACCCCTGAAGGTCATCTAGTCTAACCTCTTCCTCAGAACAGGGTCAGGGAGATCAGATGGAGGGACTTGCCCACTAGAGTTTCATGCATCTCCAAGGATCAAGACTTCACAAACCCTGTGGAAACCTATTCCAGTATTTGACCACACTCATGGTTAAAAATAAAATATATACTTGTATACATACACATATAGACGAGTAATTAAATCTAATTGGAATTTCTCTTGCTGTCCCTCACGTCATCTGCCTCTTACGCTATCATTCTGCTCCTTCAGGAAAAGTCTGATTCCTCTATACCCTCACATTAGCTACTTGCAGACAGTAATAGAGCTGAGGAAAAGTCCTCTTCTTCAGGCTCAAATACTTCTTTTTACCACCTTTTTTTCAATCACGCACTACATTTTTCCAGTCCCCTGACCTGCTGGCTCACTCTGGTAGATCAATGTCTGCTTCCTACCGAGAAGCCCCAAGTTTGTCACACTATTCCACATGTAGTCTCTCGAGTGCTGAATAGAGGGAACGAGTTCTTCCCCTCGGTTTGCTGACCGCCTCTGTGCTAATGCACCCCAAGGTACTGCTGACCTCACTGCAAGGGCACCCTGCTGTCTTATGTTCAACTTTTGTTCCACCAAGACCTCTAAGCCCTTTTCTACAAAAATGGCTGGCCCTAGCCTATAGATGGGGGTTATTCCATGGCAGAAGCAGTTTCCTTTATCACATACTCTCTCCTCCAAGTTAAAATAGGCTATTTGGAGTGATAACAACACACCATAAGCCCCATTGCAACACGATAAAAATACATCAACTTTTGTAGCAGTGGTGCCAACACTAATACCTCTCAACGCTTACAAAAGATCAGTTGCTAGATAAATACCAGCTTGCTCAAACTGAGCTCAAGCAAATAATCCAGTAAAACTGCAGCACTAAGCTGGTATCATCACTTTTCTTTCCAATGAAATCCTGTGTCACAACAATGCTGAACAAAACAGAGAGCTTCAGTTAATCTTAAATCTTTTGTGTTAGAAACAACTACCAGACCAATTCTTTAGTTTTATGGGGGCTTGGTGTTGGCAGCACTGAGTTCAGGACAAAACCTAGAACATTACACAGGTTACTTACTAAAAACAAAGGCAAGTGCATCTACAGTCAGATTATCTAAATGCAAGCGATTAGATCCCTTATCCACTCTTCCTTCCTCAGAAACAGCATTATTTCCTGACAAAATTGGCCTTTACAGATTTAATGCAAGCATGTGTCCTTTGGCAAAGCCTGAAGAGAGTTGGAGGCATCTGTAGAGATGTAAGACATCTCAAAAATCACCCAATATCTTGTTGTCCTAACATGTTGTGGCCATTCTCCTTCTCCTTTCTGACCATCTCTATGAGTTTCCCCACAATGAAAGACACTACATTGGTTTCATACACACTTTGCTCTGTCGGTAGTTCCTGAGTTCTGAATTAGGCAATAGAACAAGTAGGATAAAATAAAGAAATAAACAAAACAAAACAAAAAAGCATAGCACTTCAGAGACATTGAAATCTGAATCCTCAGGTTGGACTTTAGGCCATCTCCATTTAAAAGGGAATTAAACATCTGGTTAGTGGAATTAGCAAATGCATCTCAGAAAACAATACGGTTACAAACATGTTAAAGCTACTGCCTTTCCTAAAAATCCAGCCATAGAGTACACCTTGTTAACCAGAAAACTAGTATCGGGGAAAGTATTCTCTAAGTGACCCATATTAAAATATGGCATTGGCAGAAAAAAGAAAAAAGCATCAGTGGATTTCCACAAAAAAAGTCCCAAAAAAAGACTCCTAGATTAATAACTCCACCACTTAAGACATATTTCTTGAAGCAATATAACATCTTTATCCTAATTTTTCTCTACTATTTACTAAATATCTCTACTATTTGCTAAAAGAAATCCCTTCCCTTTCCATAATTTGCTAGCTTTTTTTGGGTTAAATCATGCAAGCCAGAGAAATAACATCCTCAAATATTAATAAATCTTATTCTCCTGTGCAATTCTGCAACAGCTACTATGCTGCAGATCTGTGCACTAGTCACTTACCTTGGAAACAAAGCAGTCTGCTATAGCCACAGGGTCATTCTCACAGTTTTCCAAATCTTGCAGAAGTTCACTAATAAACAAAGAACAAGAAGAATCCATTATGACCTGGCTTAGAATAGATGCACCTGGATAGTCAGGGCTGACACAGCTCTATCCTTCGTTGAAGTGATACAGTAAGTCCTACAGAAGGAACTAGGACCCCTTTGAGGCCCCAGGGTCCCATCCTCTCTCTAGTAAACTGGCTTCCATAAACAGTCCTCATGGCATTTTCAGCTAGGGTCAAACTAGATTGAGTCACACATTCTGCTAATTCCTCCCATGTAAAACACAACTCCATTTTAGCTCTATTCAGTGCTGCGGCCAGTGCTGCTTCTCCTCACAGGTCAGATATTCAGATTCAGACATGCACAGGCACGTACCATCTTCATGTGCACCAGACATGATTTCCCCTATATGGTCAAGCTCTTATCTGCATATGCAGATAAATTCCAATTCTAACAATACAGTACGTGATTAAAATACTTAACTGGACATCTTTCTACTAACAATTCAAGCTACATTAAATTACCTTTATAAATACTTGACTTGATTCTAACAAATTCTGCCTTCATAATAGCTGCAGCCCTGGAATACCTACCTATCCACTCCTTTAACACACTAGCAAAATGTGATGACCCCTACCATCCCTGTCCTGTTGACATCAGACTGTTATTTTCCAGTTTTTGTTTGGAGTGAGATGAGAACGTTAAGGAAAAGTTACTTATATAGTCAAAAATTCAAGTCACCACAACCATCGTGGGATGTCGACCTCCTAAGAAAAGTTGAGTTCCTTCTTTCACATCAACAGTTGTTCTTCAATATTCACACTGATGTAGCTGCATAGCTGTTTAGTTTGCACATCAGCTAGCACAATCAAGTAAAAATATATATATAGACACATACACACACACACAAAAACCATATTGAACTACATGCCCTGTCCTGTAATGGCATTCTATGTTCTAGTAGCTTTACTTGACCGAGGCAGATGAGGAGCTAGTCTGAAAACCACAAATGAGAAACAGGGATGTATTATACACAGAAGAAGAATGGTAATAGGCTCATGAAGGAAAACTTGTCTACCTTAAGTGGTTCTTTTCACTAGAGGAAAATGGTTAGTCTGGAAAAGTTTTCTGGAAGCTATAAATTCTACTTGTATAAAAATAAAACCCTACTGAGAGGATTTTATATTTTTGACATGCCAAGCAGGAAATGAAATCATTACAAGAGGAGCAAAGTAATAAAAGAACATGTTCACTGTTGTATGAAGCTCAGTTCTTGGAGGCAAATTCAAAGCAAGAAAGATCATTCAGGCAGCAAAGGAAAACCTCAAAAGGTCTCTCCTTAGTTCTAACATTCTTTAGTGTCTTGCCGAAAGAAGCATTTAGAAAAATAAGGGAAATTGATTTTTCTGCCAAATGTTCTCTATAGAATCTTTCTTAGATCAGATGATTTTTTTTTTTAGTGCAATTTCTTCCCCCTCATTTCACAGATGGTTCCCTGGGTTAATTTTGCATAAGATATCCTAAGTCAGTATCATCTAGGGAACTACCCCTTTCCCTTTTAAGCAGAGGCAACCTTCCTGCTTAAGTAGTAAAATGGAAAAGTTTCATGACTTGTTCTTTGCTTCTCTGATTACTGGAAGAAAGAAAAGCAGAAATAAATGATCATAGTAAAACAGACCTAACTCAGATTCACCAGTCATTAAGCCAATAATATAATCTACATGCCCAATTTTCTCCCTTCACCAATATGGACGAAAATATGATTCTTCCTTGATGCCATTCATTCATGAAGCGTCTTTAAATCAGTCAATGAAAGAATTTGCTGCAATGCTGAGCATGAGACTCAAATTTAATGATTCCCTGTTTTCTGCATATGAGTTTTGGAAGACCAAATGCACTCAACAGGCTCAGAAGATTCCAGCTGTGCTGTCGCCAGACATTCTCCTGATGGCTTAGAATACATAGGATCCATTAGTGCTTTTTTCCTACTGGTCTCTATTAATACCGTGCTATTTTTTTCCTTGTAGGATACAATAATGCTGCATTTAAAGATCTTGTATATTCTTGCAGTTGAGTTCATCATGCAATAAATAGTTCGTGTCTTCAGCACCGTAACACAGGAGTATTGAGCTTTTAACAGTTTTCTCAACTGCCTGCAGTATCTTCTGTCTTATCTGGCTGATAAAAATGGGATTGGTAAAAGCAGCCTGCCACTGCGTAACAATAAACACATCAGCCATGCCCAGGAATCCTGAAAAGCTTAAATAAATCCCTATAATATCAAACTGGCATGTGAAAGAACAAGTCTATTATTTTAGGCTTCAGCTAAGTAACTGGCATGAGGTAGTAAAAACATTAGAGAAAGGAGAATTTTCATCTAAATATCCAGAGGTTTTCCCTGTTAACCAATAAGTAACACAGCTCTCAGCATCCATGATGCACTTGCATTAGTTACTTGTGCAAAGAGGGAGCATGAGGAAGGAGAATTCAATGCTCTCACAGCTGAGCAACTCAGACTGAAGCATGCCACAAATAGCAAAGCTGCTTAAGACCCCATCTCAGAGTTATGCAGTTGGAGTTACCATGGGTTGGAAAAATCTGCATTTGCACAACCATAACCAACAGTAACTGTTGTCAAATACAGCAAATGTAACCATAATTAACATTAGCTGACTCGGGAACAGAATGGTAGAAAGAAGTTGGACAATTTTTCATTCAATGCATTCATTATCCTTGCAAGTTAAATTAATAAAAGTCTCACTGCAATGTCTGAGGATACTTTGATTTCGAAGAGAAAATGCTATTCTCTTCAACCAGTAGGTGAGGACTTTCAAAGTGACTCTGTGCAGATTAATATCATGCTGTTAAATACAAGAGATGGAGAAGAATGAGATAAACACATTTATATTTCTCTGACATTGCTACTGAAACAAGGCCATTTTATTTATCATAAATCATTGCTACACTATTTTAAAACAAGACATGAGAAAAGTTTTTCTCTTCCTTGATCTGAATTGGAGAAAATGAAAGACAGCAGGAGGTACATAAGAAAAATAATTCTGCTGGGATGGAAAGAACAGAAAGAGTCAGGAAGTCAACAATACTTGTCCTCAACATAGGACAAAAACAGTGAATCATCAAATATTGTGCATCTAAGCAGAAACATTACAGTATAGCATTACTGAAAACCTTCATTCTCTTGTGGCCTAGCAGGCACATTTAAGTACAAAAAGGCACAGAACAAGCACAATCTGATCATCATGATTGATTATTTCCATCATATCAAAATATTTTTAAAGTATTTGCAAAATCCATCTGAAAACTTCAGATTTCCACAGAGAAAACAGAAATAGAAACAGATATTACAGATATTTACTCATATCATTACTTAATTGTCAGAAAAAGATCTTATTAAGATGAGCACTGATAGGTTCCTTAAAGGCTATTCCTGACAATGAGTCAAAATGAGTCAACTGTTAGCACCACGAAGCCCAGAACACAAGAATTTCTGAATATAGCAGAGCTGTAGGAAACTGCCCTGGCCAGTATTCGCACAC
>JAVCKT010029974.1:0-14262 GCA_032273925.1 Rhynchotus rufescens | reverse complement strand
GAGATTGTGACATTGTTTCTGATCTGGTTAATATTTTTGCTGTCACTTTTTTGTCATGCTTTTCAGACTGCATTATCACCAAAATGACCTTTTGTTTTTAAAGAAGCAAGTTTGTGCAGATTCTTTGGAATAACTTTTAAAACCTGGGGGCATTCAGTAGCCAAAGATCCCTTACACTTACAAGCAAGAGCTTCTGTGAAGTGTTGCATCAAGCAGAGAAAATACAGCAGATAAGGCACTGCTGAATAACAGTCACATTTTCCTCAAAGTAGTAAGAACAATGTCATAGCTCCCAAAGGCCCCATCTCAGTAGGCTGGAAATAGAGTATAAAGGAAAGAAAAAAAAATGTAGGCATTGTTTTCCGTTTCTCGAGAACAGACTAATAAAAAGACAATGGATGAGTCTTTCTGGCACTGTATATAATATTTTTGCATCATCATGAGTGTTATATATACAAAGTACACAGGCACACAAAGACACCCAGTTGTCATGAAAAAGAATGCCATTAGTGTCACCATTGAGACTGAGAAATCAAGCGCTCAAAGGCAGATAATGAAGTCTTAATTTTTTCCCTTAACTTCATTCTCCTGTATTTATTCTAAGATATGGAATCTGTTACAGAAGTGAACAGAAGAAATACTGGTGACTCCAACAATATAGACAGCATAAAACCAGTTTTTGAATGCGTTTATGATCTCTACCAAAAACAATATTTGGCCCTTCCAGGTTTATTGGCTGAAGAACTAGAGCTAATTTTCTGCAACCTGGCTGGTCATCTCCCTGAATTTCAAAGATCTATTAATTAAGCCAACTTTATTTGAACTATTCTACTACTGAGCTATACTTTTGCAAAAATGTGTATTTTTACCTGAGGAAAAAGTATTTAGTGCATTCAGTATGAATATACACTAAGTACCTTCTCCTTTCAGCAAGGAGACGATTAAGTGTGATCAAATTGTGCAGAACTGGAACAAAGATGCAGAAATTTGCTCACCCAAATGCCAATGCTCACATAAACTAGGCATTGTGAAATCTGAATACATCCAGTACTTTTCCTTGTTTTCTGTGAAGTAATAATATTGAATTCTATACATTGATATCATACACTGACATTTCTTTAAATGCTTTACAAATTCACCAGTGAACCAAGTGTGCCTTAGGTTAACAAATAAATAAAATGCAATATCGTTAACTCCTGTATTTAGGAGGTTGAAACAAGATTTTCTGCAGTGGGCTGCAGAAGAGAAGATTCAAAAATGTCACTCAAAAATTATCAATTCAGGATGCAAAAACATAGTATATGGCTAGGATGACCTCAGAATGAGTTGGCTAGCATGCAATAGCCTTATTTGTTTAACCTACAGGAATGTGCACCAAACAGGGGTACAGGATGAACACCAGAAAGCTAAAATACCTTTTTCAGGTGCAGAATAATGCTGGCATTGGTTATAAATTGGAATTAATAAATTTACACCAGAATTGAGGGGTTTTTAACTATCAAAGAAATAGGGTTCTGAAACAGGCAATAGGAAGAGGGGGAACAGGAACCTAACTGGTTTTAAAAAAGGAACTTGAATAATTTATGAAGGAGTGATGTAAGATCATCTGCAGTGGAAGAGACTCAAATTTGATGATCCCAAAGGTCCTTTTGAATTGTATCATCCTATGCCATTGGTCCTATATGGATAGGTGCACTCCCTGGGTGCTCTGTGGATCAGTCACCCACAGAAGCCTAGACTTTACCAATGGTCCAGGTATTTCAATAGATGTCAGGAACTAGCACTATAGAATCACTTTTTAATTTAAATGGAGAGCTCCAAGGTGATGCCTGCTCCTACCTAACTGATTTACCTCATTTACACTCAGGGTTGCTCCAGCTACATCTGCACTGCTGTTGATAGTCCAACAGCACCTTGGTCAAGCAGCAGAGGCTGCCTCAGGCCCATGCTCTTTGGGGAAGTCACTCCCTTCTCCTGGCCCATGGCCTGGCCCCTCTGCCCAGGGCAGCCTTCACTGTCCCATAGCGCAGCTGCCACATGTTCAGTGCAAACACATGGAGAACTGGGAACCCAGCATGAAACACGCAGCACACCGAGACGATGGTGTGAGTGACCAGCAGTGGTCAGCCAGCCAGGATCTGGCAATTTTGGCTACAAGCAAGGGGACAGTCTGTTTCTTTAGCTGTGGATCCTTGAGCTTTCCAAGTCCAGGTCTTTAATTTCAGCCTGTTTTCATTAAAGATCTTCCTTGATGATGAAGCAGGAAGTCTGAGGCATGGCTCACTTTCTGTTCCACCCTCCACGTGAACCCCACATGGTCTGGAAAACTGGCTGCTCCATATTGAAAGAAGCCTTGCCCATCTTCATCAGTCGCTTATCACTCCTGCAATATCATTAAGTTTTGCTTTGCTTTGCTGACACCAACGCTGCCAAAGACGACATCTGGCAAAGGAGACAGCATTAGTAATGCACTTGGCATTTTGCCCTCTGCAGCTGAGATCACTTCTGAGCACTAATTCTCTGCTAGTCCACTTGGGGTGACAGCCCAAGCCACAGCTCTGTCCCTTGTTCAGCTTCCTGAGTTGGCAGTGCATTTGCCACGGAGCTATTGCACCGGTCTTACTAAATATTAATGATAATATCTATAATTATTATTTTTCTTGCCCTGTATCTTCTCTTCCCTACGCAGTCACATGTGTTGTTGAAACATTTCATGGGCCAATGTCCCCAATCCATTCCTAAATTTCCAAATAGCCCAGTAACACATCCATCGTCACTCATGAGGATGCTTCTGCTGCACCAAAACACTTTAAGTCTTTTGTTTCTTATTTGGTTTAGAATTTTTTTTCATGCTAACTTTTTTCATGCTAAAACAAGTAGAGATCTCGTCTTCCAGAGATGTCCTTCTCCCCTGAACGCAGAATATGTTTCTGAAAGCACATCAGACTGGATGCTAAAATTCAGAAAACTAAAGGGAGATGAGATTGATGATTTGTGTTTTATATTTTAGCACTGTTTTGTGAACAGCTGCTAATTGGGATTCTTACAAAGTAAGTAAAACTCTCCCTAGCCCATTTCAGAGAAAGTAGATAGAAGCACAGAGAAAACAGATGACTTGTCGAAAGACAGACTGATAAACATTGTCAAAGTCACAAGAAGAATACAGAAGATCCTCAATCACAGTCGATGTTAAAACCACCAAGCCATACTTCTTTTGACAAACATCTGTCTTCTTGTTACCAGCAAATATCTCAATAACTGTTTGATACAGGTTATTATTTGTTTGCGAGGCTTTATCTTTGACTGGCAATAAATGGCAAGCTCAGAGAGAATTCCCTGGAACAGGTCTACTTGTTTATGTCAGCTAACCCCCAAGACTCAGCTCAAAAAAGTGCAGGGTCCAAAGGGATTCAGACTGAGCCTTGCTGCTAGAGAATCAATAAAACCCCAGTGGAGGCAGAGTTGGAGAGCATGGAGAGCAAAGAAGCTAGATAAGCAAAAACAAATGTTTTTCTACTTAAACTTTGGCAGGTCTGCCAGTACAGCCAAACACAAACAGAGCCCTCCAAAAACCCTGTCTGGTGCAGAGCAGACCTCTGACCACCCCCCATCCAGAGATGCCTGGCCAAGGACCTTCAAGTTCACAAGTTAACAAGGCCACTGTAAATAAGTATCCCTGTATTTGTTTATATATGTACATATGCATAGCTGGATATGCATATGCACACACCCAAAATGTTAAAATCTTTAGGAATTAATTCTCCCTATTTATATTGGTGTTAGTAACAACATATTCAGCTCACCAGAAATATCTATGCTCTTTGAACTTCAGAGTATAGATATTTTTTCACTTTATAGAGCCATAACCAGCCTTCAGAGAACTGAAGATATCCACAAGACAATGGAGGCAGAAGTGTGACTATAAAACCAAGGTGAATAATTGTTGGTGTGATGTAGTTCAGAAATCCCTGAGCAAATACATGTGGCCATCTGCTAAAGCCCCATCAGTGGGGGAGAGAGACGTGCCAGCTATGGCATAGCAGAGGTTGCACAGGACTCCTGAATACTGCCAGCTGGGAAGGATTTGATCTTTTGCAAACAGTTCTGTAATTGATAGTAGAAAATATATTTATTTATATATATATTTTTTTGGTAGTAAAGGTAGCAAAACATGCCTCACTTTGCAGGTGTACAGAAAAAAACTACACAGATATTACAGAGCCATCACATTTTAGGTTCAGGTTGCAAATGCTGTGCCCTGCCCTTCACATGCCACGATTCATGCCAGGGAAAAGCTGCAGCACACTGAAGAGGAGCTCTTTTTTCAATGAGCAGAAACAGGAAACTGCAAATCTACATTGTTTACTGCTTCTATCCTTTGTACCACAAGCAACAGCCCTGGCCAGCAAGCTGCCAAAAGGCACCTTAATGGTCCAGGAAGTTCGGAGTTCTCAGAGTTAAATATTGTGCAATGCAGGTGCAGGCTGCAGATGGGAGGTTTGGGTGTGAGAGCATGCCAAGCGCACAACAAAACTCAATTGAAGGAAGCCAACTTTAAGATCTCAGTCTGAATGAGTTGCGCATAGATGGCAGGAATTCCAGAGATCCCCTCCCGGAGAAACACGGTTTTCAGGGGGCATCAGTGTGCCAAGCACAGGCTTGGAAGAGGAAACTTGCCTGGCTTTGCTTTCTCCCAATTAAAGTTATCACTTGGCTCATTCGAGCTTGTATTCTGTAAAGTTTTTTAAAAATGTATTTTTTGTGTGATTTGTGGAATAAGAGCTCAAAAAATAAATTGTGTGAAATGAGAGCTCAAGATTTTGCTGAAAGCAAGAAGACACAACAGCTGTATTTAAATCCTTTCCATCTTGTTTCCTCTACTAATTTTCTATGTACTTTGTTTTTCACTACTCACTAGAATACACTATGCATTTTTAATGGTGAAAGAACTCTCATTTTGGTGCGTTTTCCTTATCTACCTATATGGAAGTGCTAGTCTGTAAAAGTGATGGAAGTTCAAGTAATAAATCAAATTACAGAAAACAAAAAAGAAAAAGAAGAGGGGGTGGAGGGGAGAGTACTTCAAAAGCAATCAGCTCAGCCTGAAGTCGACACAGATGGGCAGATCAACTTTAACACAGTTCACAGAAAATGCTTTCAAATCTTGAATTCTTTCCTTTCTACAAAGCACCCCAATGAACAGTCCATCATTTGAGAGGAGGAAGATGCCACAAAGAAAATACAAAGTTGTTGCAGCATCTTGCTGGAGCAGACGATGCTTGCTTGGCTACACAGCAATGTTCAAGCAACGCCTACCACAAGTGAGGCTTATAAAATCCTGGCATGCATCCAAGAGAAATGGACCTTACATAATCCTTTCCACTGAAGGTGCAATAGCCTCTCGGTGACCCTATTGGCTCACAGCTTCCTTGAACAGGATCTTTAAACAACAAAAGAAAATCTGATAGACATTTTTGTCCCTATGTTAGGCTTCCCAAACTGCATCCTTCATCCCCATTTAGCTGGACTCTTACAATGAGAAAGCTAGGACTGCAACTTGCCTTGCTGATGCATAGCTTTAGAGTTATGCAAGAATGACTTGTTTGATTGATTCAAGTGTTTTCTCCTAGCTTTGTTCATTTACTTACTAACAGAAAATAAACAAACAAACAAAAATGCAAATATTTGATTCTTACCTCAGCAGTCTACTTTATTTGTAAACTACGGATGACGATAATCCAAGTAATTCTGTCATGTATAAAATTTAGGGAATAGTCGCATTTCTGCAACCCCACCAAAGCAGCCCATTTAACTTCAGTAACAATGAAATTAAAAGACATAGGGAACCCAGACATTTTGCATCTGGACCATTGTTTATACAGTGCTTCAAATATCTAAAGCCCTACGTGCATGCTGACTACTCTAGTGCTGCTGACATATGCTTAAAAATAGATCTTATGAGGTATTCTTAATGTCTTGCATTTCTTTGCTTAGGTCCCAGTTCTGTCTGACCTCTCCAGCAAGGATTTAAGTTTACATGTTGCTAGTTTTCACACGAGGAGTGTTTGCAGTATATTGCATTAGGCACTTACATATGTCTGTGCAGAATGCAGGATAATTACTAAACCACAAAGAATGAAATTCTCCCTTCTAGAGAAAGCCACTGAAATTGCTGCTAATAGCATTAACTCCAACATAAAGATATAAATGAGACTTCTGTGGGAAATGGGCCTTTGTTGCTACATTTTGTCCCATGAGTGTTTATGTTGATTTTCCACTCCAAAATGCCCCCAGCACTTCATTACTACCTGCCAAAAGCACTGGATTTCGTTTGTCTTTTTGTGCACTTACAGTCATATTTATTACTTTGTGACCAGAATATTCCACATTGGATCTTTTTTTCCATTTACCTTTTACTTTCTTCCTCAGTCCTAAGCATGACTGCTAAAAAAGTTTAAATAGATCAGTGACATTTTTATTAATCACTCTTGTAATTTAAAGCAAATTTGTTAAAAGAGTAAGTCCTGGGTTTCGGAATACTGTGGAATCGTGTGTAACAGAGGATTTCTCTAAGTTGATGGTGTCTCTGTGTGTATATGTATACACATGTATATATATTTACATACACACACACAGACATATATATACACATATAAATATATATGAAGCTTTAAGTCTCTTGAGTGCCTGTTTCCTAGAACACCTGGAAAGGACCAAATTTTATTGTTGTGTTGATCTGTGGGAAAATTTGAAGGTTAAAAGACTTCAGACGAAGCAGCAATTTTTGCAGGAAGGATACAGTCATTAGTAAGAAAAGATGTCTGTTAACTTTTTAAAAACAATTTATTTTCCTGAAATCAATAAAATTCAACTGTTTTTGAGCTGTTATCTCTAGATGTTATTTTACATAATTTTAAACTAATACTTCCTTAAAGCTAGCTGCTTGAGTTTAAGCATTTTATTTATTTTCCTTTTACATTATAAATAACTGAAAGATTTTGTTTTCATCTGTTAAACCCAACAATTAAAAAATCTGATATGAGGTTGCCCTCTTCTGAATTTATACTTCCTAACTATTGCAAGCACACTCCAAAAAGAGACTTAATTTTGCACCAGAATATAATCCAACAATTAAATCCTGTTTTCTTTTCAAATGAAAAAAAATCAGATATAACAGGGAAAAAAAAAGTTGTAAAATGCCTGATAAGTACTACCCATTTTCAGTAAGTTTTGAAATGTTCTGCTGAATAAATCAATAGATTTATTCAGGCTTTCACAGAGTTACCTGTGAAAAATACATATCTTCTTTAAATTACTGGCAGCTCCCTGATCCCAAAACTGTATATTTGCAACTCTTCATGCAATACATGGCTGACTAGTATGTCAGCAGTTTTTTTTCTTTTATAGAAGAATGCATGATACGTTGTCCTTTTCTGATGTGCTTTGCCAAAGGCTTCGTAAAATGAAGAGATTGCAACAGAGCCGGTGGCCCAAGGCCAAGGGAACATTTTGGATCCTGTATGCACCAGTGAGATGACAGAGCAGCTCGGACGCCTGCAGAAATAAACACAGCACGAGTGCCCCATGCAAGCATATGCACAGGATGAATACGCATGAAGAAACATAAACGGACACCTTGTTGGGCTCGAGGAGGAATACTGAGCATTTGCAAATACTTAAAAGCCAATTGCAGAGTTGTTGCAGCAGATTGCTGTGATGCTATCCCTACACAACTGATCACCAAAGGTGAAATTCTCACTATTGACACAAATCTGCTTTGTCCCAGCAGAAGACTTTTCTGAAGGTGTTTTTTAGTAGTTGATCACTCTAGGAGTAACTTCACTATTGCCAAATGAATCCAGCATGAACATGAAGAGAAAGAGTTTTGGTACAGACAGAGTAAGCTTGACTTCAAAGCTATCTTCTCCTAATCTGGGTCTTCTGTGCTACACAGAGCAGTCCAGTGTAATCTAGACAGCGCTGAAGACCTCTCATCAGGTACATTTTGAGCACCTATAAACTTTAAAGATCAGCCACACCTAGCATGCCCATGGCCCACTCCCATCCCTCATACCAAGTTTCTGAAAGGATCCTTGGAGAGCAGCCATGCAGTTGTCAGCCCTGGTTCCTCTTCCAAGTAAAACCTCTCCTTCCTGGAACTGGAGTTTGTGAAGGCCTTTTGCTCTGTTCCACCTCTTCCACAGGCTGTGAAAGGAGAGTATAGGGGGAAGGATTTAATCTATGGTTTATATAGACCCAGCAACCCCTGTTGTGTTGTCTGTGTGACCCAGGAGAGGTAAGATCTCACTCCTGGATAGTATTCAGTAACTTTTTCCTGTTTTGGTAACTGTTTTATTTCTGTTTAAATGTTACTATAGATACTGGAATTCAGCCTCATGAAGTTATATAACACAAATTTGCAGAGGCAAGGGCAGGGATGTCAGGAGGGACAGTAACATCCTCAAGTAAGAAGCATACACAGAAGAGAGTATTCAGTGTGAGCTGTGCAGAGAGAAAGCACCCTTCATACCTCAACCAGATCTTGGAGTCTTACGTAGTTTCCTTCAGACCCATAAGGATCCGACGTGTCTGAGGCATCTGGGACTGATTGTGTGAAACTAGTCATAGGGAGTTCATGAAAAACACTGAAAGGAGAACAGCAGATTTTGTTCAGACGTCAAGAGATGGCAACATGTACAGACATTCCACAATTAAGGGAAAAGCGGTGGCAGACCTGAGATAGCAGCAGCTGAAGCAGAAATGTGGCAAAATGTTCCTAAGTGCTGCAGTGTCTTGGGCACTTACGTTCCATTGACTTGTGTTACGTTCTAATTCCTCCCTTCTGGCAAAAAGATATGCCACAGTTGTCTTGCATCACAGAAAGAGGAATCATCTCACCTCGGCCCAAGTGACGTGCTGCCACAGCTCCTCTATGCCCAAGGCCTGAGGTGGAAGAGGACAAGGGGTGGTTCAAGTCATACCAGCTTGCTGTGAGCTAACTCTGAGCAAAATTACCTAACCATGGCAGTATGTTGGATGTCCCCAGACGTGTTCCTGTTACTCATGAGTACATCTCTATCATTCTGTGGGGGAAAAGGAGTCTCTAAACCAACCTGTGAAGGCTGAAATGTGTTTGGGCTTCCCCACCACCATTTTCATAGTTTTGGAAATGACTAAGAAAATTTCGCCTTCCTCAAATATATCAATTTTCTGTTGCTCTTCTAAACTAAACTGAACTCAAACAGACCCCAGTATGTACAAAGAGGAAGGATGGTTCAGTGATTTATGTGCATTCTCCCAATGCTTTAAAGAAATCTGTTCAACTCTTGACTTGCTGAAACATCAGACTCTAATTCCACATTTCAAAACTAAGTTGGACATTTGGAAGTCTCACATAAAATTTACTGCTTTAAATGCTGTAATTTTCACCTTTACATGCTAAAATTGCCTCAGCTTTCCATGAGTGAAAGGCCAACGATGTGTCCTCATTTCACAGGAGTACAACAAAGACAAATTCCTTCAGTGAGTATGTGATGCTAAGCATCAAGGTTCGGGGAGAAGGAGATATTAGAGATTTCCTGCAACACAGGCATGTAAGATGCCTAGCTGTTTTTTATTTAAACTAGTGTTGATTGTGGTCTCATCTCTTTTAGCAGCTACTACAAATACTCCTTTCACAGATGCTGCTTCTTCATTGAAACAAGCAGAGTGTTTAACAGGATGGAGAGATAGGACATAGTCATTTAGGACAGGAAATGAATAAGAAGTAATTAACATAACACAGCAATACAGGTAGGCAGATTTCATGAACAGAACTTGTTTCATCTTTCCTGTTTATTTGCATGTACCTGTTATCCCAGCTTTATGCTTCACAGCTCCTCAAATACTGACACTGGGCCTTTAATCCACATGTAGTTTCTAACCATGCAAACAAAGACCATTTAGTTATTCTTCAATTCTTCAAATATTTGTGAGCTACATTTATGCTACTGTACTTAAAGTAGAGCCTTGGATCCCACTTAATATATTCTAAGTAAGTTCACAGTTAGCCCACTTAAGTTAGTGGAAATTCCTAATTATGTAAAATTGGTCAGATACAGATCCATTACATTTGCATATTAAAAACACAGAGTTTATGTAAGTATAAAGGGGCATATTAAAATGATCTAGGGCTGATAAGGCTGCTAATGTGGCGATGACTCCAATACTCGTGCAAAAGTTAGAGAAAAACAATTTCTGCAGTGTGCTCACTCACCCATTTTTTGACAATCTGATTCATTTGAAAGTGTCTTGATATGCTAATCGAAAAGTTGAGAACTAATAAAGGTATTTTTGTAAATACAGTACAGGCGTTAGCTGTCGTAGAATAGCTAGGGAGGCCCAAGAAGGAACAAAAATGTAGCTCTTCCTTCAAGACCTCAGTCTGAAGAATGTTTCTCTGATGCTGTTTTCAACTTACATGTAAAATACTATATCATCTTTGGAGAAACACACTGTACAAATGCTTTTCCTACAGTATTCAAATACTATTACCAAAACTGAGATTTGCACACATTGTCACAGAGTATTTTTGTAGTACCCCCTCCTATTACTCCATCATTTCTTTAACTGTCCCAAAGATTTTATTTGAATTCTACCACTATCAGATTATTTCAAAGAATTTCAGGCTACTTTAACTAATCAGTTGTCTTCAGTGTGGTTTCTTGTTCAGAAATGCCAGTGTGACCTTACCATTTGCTAAATCTGTAAATAAGTAATTATTTGGCTTACTTATTAAGGTAACACACCCTAGCAGGGATGAAAAACCAGACCTACAAGATAATCATCATCTCAAGTTTCTGCTGGCTGTACTGTCTGAAAGTATTTGCCCATATTATAATAGTGAAATTTCATATATGCTTTGCACTGTAGCTGGAAGTGCAAAGTATGGGTGGCCAAAGCAATATTTTTCTAACAGGCATAATCACTCGTTAATTTGTGAACACTGAATCTTGCTCTGCAGATAGGAAGATAAATATTCCTCACTATAGAAATTGTATTTCTGGGATGTAATTAAACTTTTTCTGTCAAATAACTTTTCTTTATGATAGGTAGATCAATGTTGGCATTACCACCTGTCTCTGTAGGAGGCAAAGGATTGCATTACAGATCAGGAGAGTATATTTCATCCTATAGTTTATATCACCTAGGCCATTCATCTTTTTTATTGATACTTTGAAATTCTAAATAACACTGATTACAAATGTAACTTGGAAGCATCATGAAGACAGAAACAGTGGCCAGAAAATTAGACATGTTGCTATAAGGAAAAATATGCAGCTGTATTTTCCCTAACACCTCTTTAATTATAATATTCATGATATACAGTAAAAGAAAAAAATAATAAAAAGTGATGACAACTGTTGGTAAAAACAGAATAGATAGTGTTCTTGCTAAAGTACATAGTACTACATACAGGTAAAAAGATGACACCCATTAGCTGTTGCTTTACTTTGCTGCTATTGTCTAAATTACATCAATTTTAACTTGCAATTTATTTTCACATAGGTTTTATTTTTAACAAATACAATTTTTTATAGGTAGTGGCTCTGCCATCATTTGAAGCACATAACAATCCTTAACTTCACCTGAGAGCAGCACTTATGTAGCATCCCAGAATCACAGTGTGGCTCACGTTGGAAAGGGCCTCAGAAGGTCATTTACCCCAACAGCAGCTCCAGTACTGAATTCAAACCAGATTGCTCTAGGGTTTGTCCTAGGGATCTTGAAAACCTCCAGGGACAGAGATTCAAGAGCTTCTCTGCACAGCCTGCTCCAAAGATTCATAGAGAAAAGAAGATATTTTTCCTTGTGTTGGGTGAAAACTCCCCCCCCTCACTTTTACTAGCACTGTCTTTCTCCTGGTGTGCTGCTCAGCAAAGAGCCTGGTTTCATATCCTCAGAAACCTCCTTGTAGGTGGTGGTAGTCACCCAAAACCGCCTCTCACTCAAGCTGAAGCCCAGCTCCCCCAGCCTCTCCTCACTGACATGTTCTGCACTACATGAATGAGGCTTATTGCTTTGCCTATATACTTTGATTATATCATAGCCTCTACTGAAATATCTTTTTTTTCTAATATACGATGTATATAATATACAAAGCATTAGATAAGGATGGCAGATATATGATTCTGGGGGTTAACCCAGTCCAAACTGGACAAGTTCCACAGAGTTTATTCAAAGAGGGGAATGAACCAATATTCCAAAAAATTCAGTACCTCTCCTCAAACAACAGAATTAATTCTATGCTTTGTCTGATAAGCCACTTTGGAGTCTCACTTTTCTCTCTGAGAAAGGTATTAGCCATTCAGTAAGTATTTAATGACATTAAAGAGAAAGTATTTTTCAACCTTAAATTAATTTTTGAAATGCTAGTATATATTTTTCTTGCAATACCAGATTTGCATGAAAAAACACCAAAATATTGCTTCCCAAAACTGTATGTCTTTGGAGACTGTTTTTCAATGTTGGGCATTATGATTCAATTGTTACTGTGGAAATTGCAGTAAGTCAATGGGGTTATGTCAGATCTGAATTTGACTCTGAATTTCTGGCTGTATGTTCTAAGCTGTGGAAGTAAGCAAACTTCCCAAATACGAAAGCAGAGAAAAAAATTGAAAAAAAATGTGTTAGCTTCTGCATATTTTTTTAAGATATCTCTCAATTTCAAATTAAACCAAAAGTTGTTCCTTATTTTGGTAGAAGGAGATGAAGAAACCTGTGATCTATGACCAAAACCATAAAACATTATTTTGATTGATCTGTTTGCCTATAGCCAAGCAAAAAAATAATAAATGGTGACCATAGATATATTAACCTTACATACTTACTGGCAGATCCAAGTCATATTTTAATACTAGAAGAATTTACATCCTTTGAGTTGCCTGATCAAACTCAATTGCAACTTTTATATAATATGAATTTCAACATAAACTGACATAAATCAACATATCTATATTATTTTTGACACAGTAAATCCAGCTTTAATTGATGATGAGTTTGACTTTCTGTCAAAGTACAATAATCAGGATTTTCTGAGGACAGCAAAGAGTAAAATTACTTCTCTGGACTTCCTACTGAGACAAGACTTTCGTAGCTTATTTGGGAATTTGGGTAATCAACATAACTTTTATAGCCAAACTACTGAAGTGCATAGATTTTGTTGTTGTTGTTGTATGGGCAAATCACATCATCTTTCCATTTCCTGTTCTACACACCAAAAAAAAAAAAAAAAAGCCCCAGTGTTCAGGAAAATGTAGTTCCCAAAACTGTACAGCTGTAAAGTTCAAGGCCAATAAGAAGTAAGAGATAGAACATCTGTACAGATGACCAGACCATGATCTCAATTAATATCAATATCCACAGTTACTCTGAGCTCACATCAGCATAAATTCAGAATTCGGTCTCTTGACCAAATGTTAGTGTTAAAAATGCTACTATTCTTTATGCTTTGGAAATCTCACATCATCCTGGAATAAATCTTGAACCTATCTAATTAAAATAGCCATCTTTCTACGCCTCAAATAATGAAATTCAAGCCCAGCAGCCGTCACTACCACTTACAACTGCAACAGAAACAGGCATGTTCTCAAAAATATCATCCCACCCAAACAGATCTGAACCCTCCACCAAGGCTGTCCCTGTAATTTTGATTGCTGCTGAGGACCAGGGGGCTGACCCTTAGAAGGCTGCTTTATTATTAAAAGCAGTCACGTGTGCCTAGGTGGTGTTTCGACTAAAAAGAGCAGCTGGCCAGCCCTACTTGCGCAAGGCCGCGAGCACAAAAGAGGCCTGTGTTGCGATGTCTCAAGTTTGTCTCTGCTCCAAACGGGAATTCATCTCGGGGTGAGCAGGTCTAGCAGCAGCTGCCCGGGCCCTCTGTGGTGGCAGGGCTGGGCAGGGAGGAGGCTCCAAGGCCGGCCCCAACCCGGCCCCGCCAACGGCATCCTCCCCACGACCCGTGAGGTGGAGCTGGGCCACGTGCCACCTTCCTGCCCTTCCTCTGAGCAATACAGCCCCAATTACTCAAACACACGTTGACTCACGTGTTACTCGTGTGCCTAAGTGGCTATGGGACTGGGGACGAGCGTCACAACGGGGGAAAATTCAGCGCAATGTAAGCGGGAAGGCTGGACGAGATGATCTCTAGAGGTCTCTTCCAATCTTAACCGTTCTGTGATTTCATGCAAAGGGTTGAGTAATGGTACCTAGGAAGGACTACCC
>JAVCKT010029973.1:0-11795 GCA_032273925.1 Rhynchotus rufescens | reverse complement strand
ATGTTGCCTTGTGCCATGTACTTAAGGTGTCCCTGCTTGAGCATGGAGGGTTGGACTAGATGAACTCTAGAGGTCCCTTCAAACCTCAACTATTTTGTGATTCAGTGAGAATCTCCAGGAGAGCTTTATACCTTGGAAACCTGTTATTTAGCATTAATGACTTAATTCATTAGCCTAGGTCTGCTTATAGCTTGGCTGTTAAAAAGTACTTCCAGGAGCAACAACTTCTAGGTGCCTTTCAGAACAGTTGTAAGAGACTAATATGCAACAGGAGTCTCAGGCAACAGGGCTGGATAATTCTGACAAAATGATCAGACTAAAGGAATTATCCCTTTTCTTATGCAAATAAAAGCACCTTTTATCCAAAATTTTACAGTGGTAACAACTTTGTAGAATGCATTTGTAAATCTCCCGCAAGAGGACTCTCACAGTTTGGTATGGTCTAACACTTCCTCTTGATTAATTTAGTGGCAGCCTGTGCTGAAAGCTGCTGCATTTCCATTTGAAGCCATGGAGCTGTCTGAAAGATTCCCTGGGGGTCTGGTGCAAGGGGCCGCGCTTTGTTACCTGTTCCTGGAAGGAGGGGTGTTCTCTGTGCCTGCCAGGAACAACTCTCAATGCAGCACTTGGCACTCCCAGGCCCTGTCTGACCTTTGCAGCGTGGCAGGAAGCATTCAGTCCCATGTCAGGGTGCTCCTCGCACGGGAAGGCATTAGACCGAGGCTTGCATACTTACCTCCAGAGAGAAGACGTGAGCTGAATTTGTTAGCTTCCCTTGGCCTCAACTCTAGGGCCACAGAAGACTAAAGGGCAAAATAATGCATGTTTATTCTAGCAAAGTAAAAGTCTTAAACTGCTAATTTCAGGACTTGTAAAAAAAAAAAAAAACTGATAAAGAAGGGAGGAAAAAAAGCAAATAAAGTATTTCTACTATAAGTTTAACAAAGCTCCTTAACTAACTCAGTCTGTAAAAAATTTTGCCTTTTGAATGTGTTTGCAAGCTGTTAAGACTGTTAAGAGACAAAGAAATAACATCCTAGTAACATCCCCTAGGCTGGCTGTACCTCACAAAAGTGGACCCCAAAGCCTACAAAAGGTGAGTAACTGTTTTCCCAATGCAACTGTCATGAGCAGCCTCTTCTGTTCTCTGACTACCTTTATGTTCAAAATGAAATTTCTTTCTCTCTCTTTGGCATTTATTCATACTGTGTTTTATATTACTATTCGAGTAGTGTACCTATTCTCACTTCTGGTGCCCTCCTCATCAAGTAATACAGCTTTCATGAGTCATATCTCTTCCCCATTGACTTCTGGAACTGAATTTCAAGAATCTAAAGCCATCCATAGCAACTGGCTCCTTCTCTCTCCTTCGCTCTCGATGTAAATTAAGAACTCATTGCTTCCTTGGGAACATACCTGAAATAATTCTTAGCTTGCTGTAATGTTTAAGCCTATGATAAAAATATAAATTATATATGATAAAAATTATTAATTGTAAATTCATTCTAGCCCACCATGCCCATCTCTATCTTTTAATACTACATTTTGTATTGGAGCTTGGTCGTAAGTAGTTCGCTTCCTTTTCTTCTGTCATTTCTGGAGACTTTGGTTCACAGCCTCCAGAATAGTGAGGTTTTAAAGCATATGTTTAGTTTTAAGGACAAAAAGAGTAGAACAGAGAGAAGAAGAGTAGAACTCTCCTTTCTCCCCAACCCCTCCCCTGCACCCACAGTATTGAAATTTGTTTTGATAGATTTAATGCCAGCAAGGTTTCAAACAATATCTCTCAGTTGCATAGCTGAAACCTGCACTGAAACTGTCCTAGCCTGAAAACTCTGCACTAAAACATCACAGATCATGCTGAGACAGAGGGCTGGGATATAAACCAGACCTTATGCATGGAAAGCTAACATGTATATAGCTTCTTGTGCATGCTTGTACCTTGCTGCCTATGAGCTTGAGAACTAAGAATGTAATTATAAAAACATCTTGAAAATGTGTTGCCATGGAGCAGAATTGTTGCTTTGGGATCAGTTGCTAAAGCGTAGTTGTACTGCAATCAGAATAATGGTTCTGTATCACATGAAACTAGTCCAAAACTGTAATAGAAGATGAAAGGAGTAACGCTCATCATGGATGAATGCCAGAGTATCAAAACGTGCAATATCAAAAAGCAACAGCAAACTGTTCCCTTGGAGAAGGTGTTTTGGGAAGCACAGCTTCCTGAGGGTCAGTGTTTCCTTCCGTAAGTTACCCGTGGAGCACACTAACTATAGATAGTGACAGCTAAGTGCCCTTGACCCTACCCAAAAGGCTAAGCAGGTACTTAGCATAGCCATACCTTAAACTCAGTCTCCTTAATGTCACTACAGTGAGCACAATGTCTTATAATTTTGCCTCAGTCCTGAGATGTTAAGAAAAAAATTACATATAACTCCCGTCTTAGCTCCTCATAAGCAGTCTCATAAGTTTTTCAAAACACACATATCTAAAATTTTGAATTTTTACAATGGATGTATTTTGCAGAGTATGTATTTATGCATACACTATACTGTCAGTCTGATAATGCAACAGTACATGGCTCCTAGCTACATTTCTACCATATTCTACCAATTTCAAGGAGTTGAGTCCCTTCATCTCCTTCTCAAGAAGTTTTTTTTTGTTTGTTTGTTTGTTTTTAATGAACTGGATCTTCATGCTCAGAATCAACTGCTAAAATTTGCTCTGTTTTTCCATAAAACCATCTCTTACAAGTTTCTCAGTGTGCCTTACTTACTGAGGAAATCCCACAAGCGTACTAGTCTTGGTAGGACTATCCCTGACCATTTTATCATGGCTCTTTATTCTGCCAGGATTTTTCTTTTCTCTACTTCAGTAGGCTTGAGATAGCTCTCTTCAAGCAGTAGTTTGAAGTGGCTTCCTATGAAAATCCTGTTCAGGAAGAGGGGGAACAGAGCTAGCTCACACATCTATACAATTCTTCTCAAAGATCTCAATGCTACCAGTGAACAAAAACCCAAAACAGAACACTTGATTATTTTTCTCTCCACACATTTGTATTCAGCAGAACTTAAAGAAAACACCTCCTAAATCCCTTCTGAATAATTTAGCTTGAAATGTTTACCCTTTGACAAAAAAAAAAGAAAAAAGAAAAAAGAAAAGAAAGCACAAAATAACTAAGAAATACAAAGTCCTGAAACCATTCCCAGAAGCCACCACTGCATACACAGTCTACTTATTTCAGTCCCTTTATGCCAGGCAAGACCTTAGGCTTTCTGTTCTGTACAGGACACAGGAAACTACAAAAGACACTCAGCCTTCCTTCCTCATGGGAATCTCAATAGAAGAGAGAGAGAGGATTGGTTCCCCATGCAGGAAGTTACTTTAGCTTACAGTGAAAGTAATTATCCTGTGGGCATTGAGAGATAGGCAGCATAGCTGGAGTTCTCTTTTCTGTAAGAAGTGAGTTGCAAAACGATACAATTTGGGATATTTAAATTTTTAATGGGCTTATGATTTTATGGTAAGTAATCACTGCAAGGGCAATTAGTTCTTTGGAGGCCTCTCTATGCAAATACCTAAGCAGTAGATGAAATAGATTACTCTGCTGGGTGTATACCTCCAAAAGCAGTCACCACTCCTTGTTCATCATCCCTGGTTGCCTTTTTTTTTTTTTTTTTTTTTTTTTTTTTTTTTAAGATTCAGCAAGAGCTGCTTAGTTATTGGAATAAAGAGAAGGCAGTAGAGTCAGAAAAGTGGCTCACAAAATGGGAGCAGATATGGAGGGGAACACAGACACCTATGTGATATCTAACACAAAAAACAAAAAGGCCACTTCTCTGGACTGAAAAGCAAAGCATGGTTTATCTAAAAAGATTCAACACTTTATCCACTATTCCATGGTGATAAAGTAGACCTTCCAGGTCTGCTTTAAGTAGATCTACGGATCCTGTCTGATCTGCTTTAAGAGGACCAGATCTGGTTGGGAATGAAGGCACTCATGACATCCTTTTTCAGCTGGAGGGAAGGAACCAAATGGGGACAAGTGAATTTTCCATATTAAAGAATAACTGCATGAGAAGTTATTGATACTTGGAAAACTCCATCAGTTTTCTTCATGAAACCACGGAAGTCAAAAGAATCTATTAAAAGACATATTCCAATTTTGAAAATTTTAAAGAAGAATAGAATAGAATTACAGAAATGTCCCATTTTGATGGCCAGAAATAAAAAAAAAAAAAGAAAGCAAATCTTTTGAATGTATTTTTTAGTATCTAAATGATATTTAGGTAGTGAAAAAACCCTGATTTGTCAAGAACAAAATATATTCAGTCATTGCAATTCCTTTCTTTTCCAGAGTACATGGTTAGAAGGAGCTGCAGTAGGAAGATGTATCTTGAATTTCAGCCTTTGAGATTCATCTCCCAATGAGACTTGTGTAGATGATGTATGGCAGATTCACAGCTAACTGCCAACATCCAGTCCTGGGCTATTTGTCAACCATTTATTATCTAGACAGGTTCTCTAGAGCTCTGGCCACTGTTCAGTATTTTTTAATATTTTCTAACAGATTGGATGAAAGAGCTTTCATTAAAAATAAAGTAAGTAGGGAAGGTATGCAGGTTTCACTAAAGATGAACTTGACTTTTTGAATAATCATTTGATATGAAAAAGACAAATTTCAATAAAAGTAAAGTTTAACATATTGCATTTAGGGATTAAATATAGAAGAGAGCATAGCTGATGGACAGTAATAACACAGAAAAGAATCAGGAAGTTAAAATGGACTAACTCCAACTAAACTATGCTAAGCAATTGTAAAAAGGCAATGTGTTTTTGTGTTGTCTGAGAGAAATTGTTCTGCCATACTTGGTGAGTGAGAACTTAGCTGAAGTATTCTAACTCAGGTCACCACATTTCAAGAAAAATGAGATAAAATCTAGAGGAGGCCAGCAAAAATAGTAACAGCTCTGGAATACAGGATCCATGAAACAGATTAGAAAGCTATGCTTGTATTTAGTTTACAAATGAACAAATTAAGCAAAGGAGGAAAGACACAAAAAAACTTCCAAGCTTAAAACATCTTTTTAATTAGGAAAATAATTCTCCACTGTACTCCAAATCCACAGAGGGCAAGACAACAACTAAAAAGCTTAATTTGCAGCAAAATATGATTTTCTTCTAATTTTAAGATTAATAAGCAGTTGAAAAAGATAATCTAAGGAGGCTGTACAATCCTGTTAACTAGAGAGTTGCATACACGTTTAAACAAACCCCTCTCAAGAGAGGTCCATGTTCCCTTGCTCCTATTGTAATGAAGATAGTCCTTTTCAGACTGTTTCAGGATGTATTATTTTCATACTCTCTATAGACAAATGGCTACCAACAAATGTAGACTCGCCATACCTCATTCAGCCCTAACCACAATGCCTGGCTGTAGAGATGGACTTTGTTCAGCCAGCTCCCCTGAGGTCATTGTCTTGCTACAGAATACTGAGTCTGGCAAATTTTGCCTCCTTCTTCTGCCAGCCTCCTTCAAACCTAACTATAACTCCCCTTCTTAGTGGGCCACCCACAAGGCTCTTTCATGGCTACTCTGGCCCCATGTACCAAAAACATATTGTTCCTCGTGCCAGCTTTCAGCCTTTCATCCCAATATGCAAGCCACCGAGCCTTCTTTCTGCAGCCAGCTCCCAGGCTATTTAACTTCTGGCTGCTACTCCAAAAGCCATATAACCTCCGGCTCTCTGCAACTTTTTGTGGTTTTTCCATTTCTGTGATGAAAATGTATTTTGCTCTCTAGTGCAGGGATATGCAATAAAATAGAATTAAATAAATATCTCACTGCTCATCTTAGCAACTCACTTCATGGGAAAGTGTTACTTCTCAGGTTAGAATTTGGCAGGATCTGGAGGGGAAAAAAGTGTCCTCCTAATTTGGCACTCCAAGTCTGTCCACTGGAAATAATTCTGAGTTTTTCAGAGCCTGGGACTTCAGATTTTTTTTTATCAGGTGGAAGGTATCTTCTTCTGTCCTTTACTATAGCAGTAGAAACTTCTTCTTTTCTGTGCTCAGAATTAGCTTCAGCTTGCTGCTGAACCATTGCTTCAAGCTCCCTTAAGCCTATAAATAAATAAATACAAAGTTTCAGATATCCAGACATGTCTGAACTATTTTCTGTGCCAGAGCAGAGCTTAAGACGAGGCTTACCTTTCTCTGTATTTCCAAAGTGCCAACAGCACCAACATCAGAAAACAATCACAACAGTTTCAGGTGCAAAGTGAAACCATATAAAGAAAAGGGATGCCCATGGAAGCCATACTTTCGTGGTTACTGTATTGCAGCAAACTTACTGCTTTTTGAGGTAAAAACAGCTGTTTGTTTCTACAAATAAATTTGGTGATTCTTCCAAAATCGCCGGGACAAAAAAAAATCCAAACTTAGAGTCACTTCAAAATTTCAAGATAAACTGATCTGTGAAAATGATAAGCCTTATTTTCTCGGTTAAAATAATATACCTATATATTTTTTTCTATTAGTAAGAAAGCAAAGTTATTACAAAGCAAACATCTATTGATGCTGTATTGTCTTATCTCAGTTTACATTTTGTTCTCTAGTCTGCATAGAAAGATTTGAGTTCTATTCCTTTCTGTCCTGAAACAGTACTCCACCAAAATCACTGGCGTAAGAGTGATTCAGTTGAGATGGGAGGTAAGCCCAGTATGTCAGAGTGTCTACATATCTTGCAGGTTATTTATGCAGAAAGCAGAGTAAATAATGAGAGAACAAGATTTTACAAGCCAGCAATGGCTGTTGAAAAGCTTTGAAAATTAATTGAGAAAAAAGTTGAGCGAACCTCTATAATGACAGAACTTCTCTAACCTACTTTCTGTACTATACATGCCCTATAGAGTGTTTATAACCTCACTCTTACCCAGGAAAAAAGAAAAGGAAAAAGGGAAAGCAATTCCACTAAATCACATGAGGTGTAGCCTACTTGAAAGCTAACAAAGTACTTTCCAAGTGAAACAATCTCCAACATGTTACCTCTCTCCATTCTTCTCTGCTTGTGAGAATAATTACACATGCACTGAAACAAAGAAAATGCTTTTTTTAATCTTATTTGAATTGGTAATAATTTCTGGCTCTGCATATATTTTCTATTTATTCCTCTTCACAGTTAAAAATTTAGATGAAAAAGGAAGAAAGGGGAAAGTAAGAACAGCTAAGTGCAGCAGAGATATTTATGAAGACCTTTTAGCATTAATTTTATGCAGAGACTTTGTAAACTGTTTGGGTTTTATTCTTCAGACAAGGATGATGAGCAAAGTAGTACTCAAGCGGACACTTTCTCCAGGGAAACCAAGTGACCCTACTGTGCATTACAATTCAAAGCAGGCATTTCCTGCTGTTGTACCCAGTTATTCATGCTCACATATACTCAAGAGTTTGTCTTCCAGTCTTCTTGGTTTTGCATGTTATATATGTATACTGTAGGCCTAAAAAAAAGAAAGGGCGCTTGTGGCTGCTGTGACAGGCTAAGAAGCTCACTTCAGTTTCTATTTTACTTCCCAGTTTGAGACATCAAAAAAAGGAAAAGGAAACTAAACACATTTGAAAAAGAAAAAAGGAGAAAGAAAAAAGTCAAATATATATATATACATATATATATATATTTCCATTTAGCAGCCATCTTGACATGCAGGTGACAAACTAGTCACACTCAGGAAAAGATTTAACAGATTTATTCATCCTTACCAGAATTTGGCAACAATATCCTCAAAAACCTTTCATTTTGAAAAGGTTGTCTGCTCTTCACAGTATTAGAGCAAATGTATGACCAGACTGCTATGGGTTCTACCAAGGCTCTAGATATTCTCTGCAACCCAGTAAGTTATCTTAGTCTGAAAAGACTGTAAATTTTACCCAGAGAAAGGATTTGTTGACATAAACAACAGAACATTGAATGAGGGATTTAAATCAGCAATTGTACTGAATTCAAAGAACCAGAATGGCAGAATCACAGGATCACAGAATGGTTGAGGTAGGAAAGGACCCTTAGAGATCATCTAGTCCAACCGCCCTACTCAAGCACGGACATCTAGAGCACACGGACCATCCAGGCAGGTTTGGAAGATCTCCAGAGAAGGAGACTCCACAACCTCTCCAAGCAGCCTGTCCCAGGCCTTTGTCACCCTCACAAGAAAGAAGTTCATCCTCATGTAGAGATGGAACTTTCCGAGTTTCAACTTATACCCATTGCCCCTTGTCCTATCACTGGCCACCACCGAGAAGAGTTTGGTCCCATCCTGTTTACATTCTCCCTTCAGGTATTTATACGTGTTGATAAGATCCCCTCTCACTTTTCTCCAGGCTAAACAGACTCAGCTTGCTTAGTCTTTCCTCATAAGATAGATGCCCCATGCCCTTAATCATCTTTGTTGCACTATGCTGGACCCTCTCTAGAAGCTCCACATCACTCTTATACAGGGGAGCCCAGAACTGCACACAGTACTCCAGGTGCAGCCTCCTCAGAGCTGAGTAGAGGGGCAGGATCCCCTCCCTTGACCTGCTGGCAACACTCCTCCTGATGCAGGCCAGGATCCCACATGTCTTCTTGGCCACGAGGGCACAACTGCTGACTCATGGTTAACTTCTTGCCAACCAGGACTCCCAAATCCCTCTCCACGGAACAGCTTTCCAGCAAATCAAGTTCCTTTCCAGGAAGCTCTGACTTTAGAGTGGGGTGAAGTGACCTTTTGCTCTCCTGGCTTTATTAAGTGGATGTGCATTGATTATGCTGGGAGCCTAGGCAAATAGCACACTTTATAAGCTAGGCAGTTTGAATCTCACTTGTAAAATGTAAGCATCTGAAGTTGAGATGAATCTCACTCCCTATTTCTTTGTAGATTTCTTAAAATCACCAAAGCCAAAATCTACATGAATGCTCAAGGATGTTTGAGTCAGGTACGTAATACTCACATCATTTCCTGCCAAAAAGTTTCCAAGAGTGCAGGCTTAGAGTTCATTTCTGGATTTTTTTCTAAATAAAGACAATGAATCTACATTTCTGTGTTAGTGTTTACTTTAATTAGTGATTGTAGGATCTTATTTTTTTCATTCAGTGAAAAATGTGAAAGGCAGTTAACATTATTTAAATGTTTTCTTAATATTTCTTTCTAAGTTAACCATTGCTGGAATTTTACCATAGGACTACTCTACTGTTTGTGTGGAGAATAATCCACAACTCAATAAATGCACTGTTAAAGATTGTGGAAAGATTTGTGGTCCATTTCTATATAGGAAGACTTAAATTGCTTGGGCAATTTTTACACAGAAAGACTTCAGCTGCTTGGAAGAAATAGCTATAAATATCAGGGGAGTAAAGGGAGGATGGATTTCTGAAGAAGAAATACATTAACCAGTAAATACTTTTATATATAATTGGTAAAAATACTTCATCTGTAGCATGTTGCTCTATAAAGTATTTGGTATGCACTGCTGATCAAAATGATCATCTAGATAAGAAGATGTTTATCAACTGGTATTGCAAGACTTGCATGATGGAGAGAATGAATCAAGCAAGCACATTACATAAGGCAAAAGTCAACTTTTTATACAAGGCACCTTGGAACAGAAAACAACTCTACTGGGAAAACTTGCTGATCACTCTTGCAAAAGCAAAAGGGGAAACTTGCTTGGGAAGATTATGGGTGTACTGTCTATTGGCAGAACTTGCCTGGGTTTACAGATACAAAGCAGTTCTCCTGCAGAAAATGATTTGATAGGTAATTTTAGTTTTTAAGTCAAACATTAATTTCTTTAGAAGTAGCCTTTCTCTTAATGATGCGAAAAGCAACTAAAAGACTGAACAAGACTTTGTTTTTTATTTACAATCTTGTATTTCTTTAGGAAAGCAAAGGATAACATCATTTGATTATCCAAAACAATTAAAGTTTTCCCAGTGCTAATCTCTGTGATATTTACAAAGAATGAATGGCAAACCTAATTAGATTTACTTATAAAAGTATCTCATCTAAAGATGCACAAATAATCTTCAGTGAATTCTTTTTGGCTTTTTTTTTCCAGTCAAATAAATCTGAAATTTCTTTTTGCTTTTTTTTTTTTTTTTGCAAATAAAACAGAAAAATAATTTTGCAATTAAAATTATTCACTAGATATTTCTTGTAAATAATTTCATATAATTAGTTTCTGCTGGCAGGAATATGCAAAATCACAACTGTGATAGAACATGCTGATCACATGATGCTACTTTTTTTTTTTTTTCCCAGGATGGATGAGTAAAACTTGTAAATAGCTTTCTTCACAAGGAGAGAAATGGATTTTGATTTGCTTATACTTCATTAGACATATATTATTTAACTGATCGTTCCTGTTTGAAATGAATGTTACCATACCATGGGAAATAAATACAAGAATCAAAGAAAACATATTCAATTCTCCATTTATAATGAGCATACATGTTAATGTATGTGCATCTTTATCCAATTCCTATAGCCAAAGCCAGCAAAAGACAAAAGGTATCCTTACACTGCATTCATCTGGACTTCGGTCTCTTCTGTTAACTGTTGCTGTTTCTTGTATATATTCGCATAAACTGAGCAAGTGGGTCTACCCAGTTTGCTTCAGTAAAATCACTGATACACTAGGTTTTCAAATAATGCCTAAAGGCTAACATCTACAGAATTGTTCTCAGCAGTGTTGCAGTAATCCACTTCTGACCCAGTTTTGTATTGTGTTTCTAATAGCTGGACCACCTTTTATCATATGGTATAGACATGTTTACTAAAAAGAAAAAATGTTAAATATCAGTTTTCAAGCTGTAGGTAATTACCTTTTCATATAAAGCTACAACAGATAAAGCTTTAAGTTCTTCATGCCAAAAAGATTCTTATCCCTTAGTACATGTCTTCTGTTCTTAACCAGTTTTGAAATAGAATATAATGATGGAAGATTCAGTAGTCTGCAAAAACATTTAAAAAAAAAAAACACTAGAGAAGACTACAAAAATCACTACAGAATTAGGATTTTTTTTAATAAAGATCAGTAGAAGCCAATGAGAAGCCTTTTTATTTTTTAAAAAAGGAAGATCACCTATCAACTGAAGTACATTTAATTCTGTTATTTATCACTGTTCTAGCTATTTTTATGATTTCTTTAGATGGCTCCCAGGTGAGAAACACATGAGAAACACACAGTCACCTCTAAATGGCCCAATGTAGACCCCCCAGGCAATGAAGTCTTGGTCGTTTTGGTTCCTTTTCACAAATGTAGATATTTTCTAGGATTATATCTGTCTATTCTTGGTGTAGTGGACTTTCTAGCAAGCACAGTGGTAAGTCAGGCAGATATTCTCATGTTAACTCAAGAGATCTATGTTCTTTCTTATGGTGCTTATTCGGGATAGGTCCTAGCTAGTAAGTGAAGACAGAATTAGAGAGCCTCTTTTGATGTCTGCTGTGCATAAGAAAAGGAAGACTACAATCTTATTTTGTAGACCTTATTTTGACAAGAATGATAAATTTGCCCTTTCCTACACTACCATACTTATGTTTATAGAGGCTTTAGAGAGAAACTACTTTGGGATCCTTTTTATGTGCTCATGCCTAGGTATCCTGTAGGACCTCAGCTGTGATCTTTTCTAAGTCTTCATCAACATCCTCCTTACAGGGGCAATTCTCTATTGCAGTCAAAATATAATCAGAACAAGGAATTATGACCTTCTTGAAATAAAAAAAAAAAAAAAAAAAAAATGTATTGACTTAAATCGGACT
>JAVCKT010029972.1:0-17756 GCA_032273925.1 Rhynchotus rufescens | reverse complement strand
CAGGGTAGGAGCAGGGTCACACTTCAAGCCTGTACCACCTGTCCCTTCCATCTATGCAGGCAGGAAAGACTGTTCTTCAATGGTGAGATGCCTTCATTTGATTTTTTTGTTTGCACCTCTTTCACGTTTCTCCTTAAAGCATTTGGCCATAAGCCTGAGGGTGGGAGCAAAGTTCCCTTTCTCTGCTACTCTTAATTTCTGCATCCTGGTAATTTAAGGATGGCAGGGGAAAAAAATGCAGTTTCATGGTTCATGATCTCAGTTCTTCCCTTTGGCAGGAAATTGATCCAGTCTTCACAGCACGGCTACAATAGCAGAATTAGTTGCTCCCAGTACAAAGCTGCAGAAAAGCTGGTCTGAGAGAGGCTCAACACTTTCTGAGCACATTAAGAGACACTCAGAGCTTGGCTGAGGTTAGCAGCATTTAGATGAAAGCAGTGGGTGGTCACAGATGCCTGGTTTCCTGCCTGAGAACCCTCAAATCAAACCAAACTTGTGCAAATCTGATAAACACAGGCAGCAGTCTCACTGGAGGCAGAATGGTCTTCCTCTTTGGAACATCTCCTTCATTTTTTCACAAACTAATCCACCAAATTAAGAAATGATGCATTTCCAGCCACCCCTGTTGCCTGATCTGACTGATGGGCAACTCAAGCTCCAGTGCCAGCACGAGAGCAGTGGTGAGAACAAACAGCCAGGGACAGAGCAGAGGGCAAATCTGGCACTTCAGAAGAAGCAGGGACATCAAATGAACATGCTCACCTCCCTGCAGTTGTGCCTAATTTTGTGGGAATTCACATTTGCCTAAGAAAAAGCCCCAGTTGGGAAGCTGGTTGTTTCCAATAGAGCCGTAAAAGAAGTGAGTGCAGCCCTGTAACTCCCCTGTGATTTCTCTTCAGTGACTAAGTCTTTCAGACCCATTATACACCGGTAGTTCATTTTTTTTTTTAATAGTGTGTTTTCCATAAACACCCTGTGAAATAGTGAACCTTCTCAGGAAGAGGCTGCTGATGAATCAGACGAGAAGCCTCTGAAAAAAACAAACCTCAGTGATCTAAAAGGGCAGATTTTTACAACTGTTTGTACTGACACGTTGCATCCCTTAACCTCTGCAGCTCCTGCAAATTGGATACTGGATACAAATTCACCCTGGCCCTCTCTCTGTGCAGTCAGTTCTCCAGCATTAACACAAAGCAACAGCAAGTGAATTTCCAGCTCCAGAGAGAAATACTTAAATATTCGGGGTGAGGAGAGTAATTGCTGTAGTTAGTTTAAAACAAACAAACAAAAAATCCCATGGTATATTTGAAACGGCATCTAAAATAATCCCAAACGGACTAAGAGGTGATAGGGCAGATTTGAAGTGGATACTGTGATAGCTTCACCAAGATAAGAATTCCAGAAGCTCCAGGCAGACTCCTCCCATGTCCAAATAACTAAATAAAACTTGTTTTTAGCAACCTAACTCTGCAGATATCAGCTGTAAGGCACTATAAAGCACTACTCAGTTTCGCTGTTACAGCACAGACCTTAGGCTCTGCCTCTTGGCAAACACAGACATTGCTGGTTTGAGAATATCCTCAAAAGGGGTAAATTAGGGTGGAAAGAGGGCAATGGTAAAGCACAGTAAGGAGGGGGCAGCTATTTAAAACACTGTGCTGGGAAGAGAAAAGGGGAAACGGATACCTTTGGAAATCTGGCTCTGAAAATGAGGAGCTCTGGCCTCGCGTTTGCTTGTGAGTTGTCGGCCACCCAGGTCTGGTCGCTCCTGAAAGGGAAGCGATTTCCTGGGAGCTCTGCAGATCTGCAGCATCAGAGCTGTCTGCTGCAGGATGGCATCCACGTCCTCGTTCCGGAGCTTTGGGGAGGATGTTTTACAAGCGGCCAAACTGACAGCAGTGCCTTGGCAGCCCCAGGGTCTCCACCGGGATAAAATGCCCTCCGTGATCCCTGCGTTGTGAATGAGGGGTTTTGTCACCAGCACAGCAACAAGGCAGAGCTGGGCGAGAAGAGATGTCAGCTGGTGGTGCAGGCGGTGGCCCCTGTCAGCAGCAGCCCCGCAGCCGCTCCACGGGGACAGCTGAAGTGACAGGGGAGGCTCTTTAGAAGCTCTGCTGATGCTCCCCGTGACCCGTGAATGATTCTGTTTGTTTTCCCTGGCACCTGCTGGGCTGCCCCTCATCTCAGAGTTGGAGGCAGAAGGTGACCTCTGTGATGGATGATGCTCCTTGCACGGGGCTGCAGGAGTGAAAGGAAAGAACAGCATGAGAAAGGAATGACTGTCAAGCAGCCAGGATGGGAGTCACCTGCCCGTGTGCTCATCTCCATCTGAGCCAGGGTCCCTCAGCTTCCCCAGTGCCAGTGAGAGCAGTCACCTCGCAAGGAAGGCATCTGAAATAGATGGGATGAAATGTGCTCCAGAGTGTCTGATTCCCTCTGGGAACTTCAAGCCCTGTAGAAATCCTAGGTGAAAGACAGCGAATCCCACCGTATCCTCCCAAAACAAGTATTCATGACTCTATTCATAATCCAAGCTTTATCTTTTTGGCCAAATGCAAGTAGAAACAAGGACGATCCCTTTCTGGCACTGTTCATCTGCAGACCTCCAAACATCTTACAATGGACAAGGGCATCAGGAGCATCTTGATGGGGCAGCAGAGGCCCAGAGAGTGTTGCCTGCAATTGCTGTGCAGAGCTGGGAGGGCCTGCACTGTCCCCTGTCTTTTAGGGCTGGTTGAGGACATGTTACTCATCCCATTATTCAGGAGAGCTCCCTGATATCTTATCTATCTCTCTGAAGGAAATGGGCCACTGATTGGCTTCCCTACATGAGAGATATGTCTAAAAACATATCCATTATTTTATATTAACTGCTTTTAAGAAAGCAGACAACATTCAGAATCACATTAGACAATCAGCAAGGAGGAGGATCTCTCCGTTCTTTGAATGGCTTCAGTATCAGGGCTTGATCTGCACACAGTGGAAAGCAAAGCAGACTCTCCCAGGCCTTTTTGCTGGAGAAACTCCATGGTTGCTGTGAAGTCACTTCTAATTTCTTCCTGTCTGAGACAGAGACGAATGGCATCCACATGTAATCAGGGAGTTAGGAGGTAATTACAAAGGGCTGCAAGCCCTCTCTGTCCATCTTTATCATTAAGCAGGAGGCTGTTTGGAGCCCTTCCAGTACTGAACATGCATGTAATTCAGTTATTTCTCCAAAAGTAATCCTGTTTACAATGATCGTAGCAGCAGAGCCAGGTTCTGCCGTCAGCTGCAGGCCCATAACATCTGTGGGAGTGATTTGCTTGGATCAGTGGGCTGAATTCAGTTTCATGGCTGTTGAATTTCCTCAAGGATCATTTTCTAAATGTTAAAAATGTTCTGTTCCTTTACCCACATAGTCTGTCACCAGCTCAACGGGCACCCTGCAAACTCAGTGTTTGTTGGGGGACATCTCCTCACCCTGCACCCCTGAGAGCCTTGTAGTCTGAACAGGACGAGCGGGGAGGTCACTTGGCAAGAGAGCAGGGAGAGCAGTGATTCCCAGACAGTGACAGCCCATGGGAGAACAGCTGCCCTGCTCGGATCCTCACAGCCCCTGTGCCAGGGGAGGAGGGGAACCGCAGCTCTTAGAAGTGGAGCTTACAAATGTCTCTGTCCTTTGGACAGCGCTGAGCTGCTCCTGGATGCTGTGTCACTAGTGTGTATGGGTGTATGTCTCAGCACGCATCAACATGCCTGTAGCAAACGTGCCTATATCAAACATGCCTATATCAAATGTGCCCATATCAAACATGCCCATATCAAACATGCCCGTTCTCTGGCACTGCAGCCCACTGGCACAGAAGAGCCTCCATCCATGCCATCAAACTCCCTTAGCCTCCAAAGCTGCATGGCTGCCTCTAGACCCTGCAGTGGACCCTGGCCCAGGCAAGCTCCAAATCCACTGCCAGGAGCAAGGATGCAAGTTAGTGTAAGCCAGGAGCTCACTGAGGCACATCTGCCCTTCAGCAGTGCTGGCATCTGAGTCGCTGGACACATTCCCTGCTGCTGTTTAACCTGCTGTCACACACACGGCCTCTGTGCACACGAGGGACTCAGCTCCTTGCTGAGAAAGAATCCTCCCACTCGTGCTCCTTATGCAGCTGCAGTGAGAGGTAACCTGTGGAACTGCCCACCAGCTTCGAGAACTCTGCTAGCTCAGTGGGCTGGCTTGGGAAGAACGGGCATCAGCCAGGGCACATCAGGGCTTGAGCAGCTCCCCCACTCATCCTTTTGCCACACAGTGAAACATCGTGGGTACTATTTTTAGAAAAGGGAAGTCAGAGAGGAAAAATCTGTGCAAAGAGACACAATATCTGTGAACAAAATGAGCCTCTTCCCGAACATGAGCTCTTAGAAATTCATTCTTTGTTTTCAGTCTTGGTTTTCAGTCCCCCTTGTTTTCCCCAGGCTGCATCAAATCCCATTATCTAACACTTTCGCTTGGCATGTTTTCATTACCTCGATTGGTAGCTGTGTTAACAGAAGTGTCTCTTCACCTTTTGGCAAGCTGCTTAGACAAGAAATTGCAGTTAGATAAAACAACATCTCATTTCTTCCTTTCCAGCGAGGACCGAGTCATTGAACATTACAAGAAACTAAATGGTCAGACGAGAGGTCAAGCAATAGTGAAGTAAGTGAAATCAGAGCACCTTCTAATGACATTTCTTTGTCAGGAAATATTTATACTGGGCTGTAAATCCAATATGTAACTGTCTCCATCTCATCTAACACTCATTTTCAAGTATGTATTTACTTAACTATTTATTTATTTAAGTATCGCTTTTTCAGACACTCTTCTCTCTTTTGCAGATATGTTACTCTCTTTTGTGTTGTTTTGCAGTTATATGAGCATTGTGGAATCCCTCCCGACATATGGAGTGCATTACTACGCAGTAAAGGTAGGCTCTACTCAAAACGGGTCAGTTATTGAATTAAAACGGTGCTGGAGAGGGCAGGGAGAGGTACAAATAACTGTGCTGCCCCCAGAATACAATACCCTATTGCTAAAGTCTTGTTCCACTTCCTGTGGCAGGGTAAACTCACTTAACTGTGTAGTGAATGTTTGGTAAATACAACTCCAGAGAGGAAAATCCTGTTCTTCGAGATAAATTTCTCACAATCCTTCTATTGTGCTAGGATGTTGGGCCCACAAGCAGCAGCAAGCTCTGGTGCTGCCAGTGAACCGGCACCAGAGGGACAAGCCAGCTCCTTTTCACAGCTCCAGGAGGTCAGATTTTTCCCAGCCTGCGGATTTAGGAGCAGCAAACTGGGGTCAGCCATGATCTGCCAGCCCCAGCTCTGTTCAGCTGCATGTACAGAACTTCTTCCTATGTCAAAGCACAGGGCCAGCCTCTAGAGCCAACACGTCTCCCTACACTCATTCTCTACTTGTATGTAGGTAGTCAGAAAATCTCTCAAAATCTTGCAGTTTTCTAATACCACTTCCCTGTCTGAGTAGCAATGGAGAGTGGCTTTTCCTTCTTTTTTAAGTAGAGAAATCAATAATCAATGACAGAGGGCTAGATCCATCCTGCCCAGAGTATTTCCAACCATCCCTGGGGTTTTGATGCCTTTCATCATTATCTCCCTGCACACCTTGGATGGTTTTTTGTCCGTCTATATTATCTTGCATACATGAGATGTACACTAGCATAAAAACATAAATAAATGAAATAGCTGTGTCGGGGAATATGTTCCCAGGCTGTTCCTGCTCATGTGCATGGCATTCTGTAGAACAGCCCTGGCCTTGTCTTTTGCCAGAGGGCAGGTCCCTCCAGCACCTTTTGCACCCATCTCCCTTGCACTAGGCCAGGAAAGACCTAATGGATTGGGCTGGGAGCCCAAGCCTGCAAACAGGTAGGAGAAGCTCCAGCAAACTGTGATCAATCAGCCTAAGTAGTAGCAAGGCAGCAAATGCTGCACATGACAGGCTTCACTTCTACCTCATGTGGGAGGTTGTTTTTTGCTGTGTTTTGCTCTGCTTTTCTCTGTCACATTAATGGAACAGATATAATTTTGTTGAGGACTCCAGTCCAGCAAATTGCAGAGGCCAGTGTCAGGTATCAGCCCTCATGCCCTAAGACTGCTTTATTGCATGCTCAGATGCAAAGCAGTTGGCTCCAAGCCTGTCAGACCTTATCACTTGGTAACTCTCGGAGCCCATTAACGCTGCATTTTCAAGATTAATGCTAAAATTCTCTCCCCATAATTCAAGTCAGCTGGGCAATTCTTCCTCCCTCTCCGATCTCTCAGTGTGCAGACTGAATAATTTAAAAAGAGGAGGAAGAGGATGCACCATGGCACCAGGGACCAAAGTCAAACCTCCCCTGACAGCATTTTGAGTAACTTAATGGCAGGTGATGCCTTTTTAAATGGTTTTATATGTCATGGCTGAAAGGGCAACAGATCTCCCCTAGACACTAAGGAACTTGGTGACTTTCAGAAAATTTAGCAGGGATAATTTAGCAGCATCCACAACATTCAAGCCTCTTACTTAGAAACAAATCTTTACTTTGAATAACAACCTAAGAAAATGGCAGAATTTCCTCTCCCTTTCTCTATAATAACATTCTTTTTTTTTTTCCTTTTTCTAGGACAAGCAGGGAATTCCTTGGTGGTTAGGACTTAGCTACAAGGGGATTTTTCAATACGACTACCACGATAAAGTGAAACCCAGAAAGGTGAGTGTTTACTTTTCTGTCGAGGGCTGGGCTTGCCACGCGTGTTGCAGCTTGATGTGCTGGTGTGAGACATGCCAAGCGCTGGCATTGACTCGTGGGATTTTGAAGGATATTGATTTCTCCCACATTTGTCCCAATATCTGCTTTCCAAAAGAGACAAGAGAAGCTTCTAATATATTAGCTATTTTATGGGGGAAATAAGTGCTACTCAGTCTTGCAACTTAGGGTTCTTCATTTTTTCATGGTCAATAAGGCATAAAAGGGAACTAAAGGATGGATCCTCCAGTACTAGAGACCTCCCAACCCCACAGGTTCAGCTAACCCTTGGTAGTGTTGAGCCATAAGTGATCAGAGAGAGGGAGAGGAAAGAATGGATGAGAAAATACTTACTATTATTATTATTATAAAAAAATGCACATTTTTCCAGGGAGAGCATTACATTTGATAAGCAGAGATTTTACAAGTTCAAGAGTTAATGTTGGGCAAACAGTGGAAGAGAACTTTCATCACATGTCTATCAAAAGGGCATTAAAAAGCTTCTGTTTAGTATGTGATTCATTTAGGAACAAATTTACTTTAAAACACAAAAGCAGGCACCAATCTGATCACAAAACGAGAGCTTCATGAGGAAGGACTAGTGATTGTGTTTTCCTTACTACAATTTTAGTGGGGTTTTCAGTGTATCTGAAGATCGTGATTTATCCCAGGTCTCTCAAATTCCCTTTGAGCTGCCTAGCTAAGAAATGTCCTGTGCTTTTGGGAGGAGAAAGTTTTGATCCCCCTGAGCTCGTTCAGCTGGGCACTCCTGAGCTCTGAGAGTGCCCCACAGAACTGGGTGATTCAGAGCAACTGGGCAGACCTTCTGTGGATGCAAAAGCTTCCACTGAGGTAACACACTCTGCATTTCTGGCCTTGGCTGCTCTTCAGAGATAGCATCTTCTAATAAAGTCAGCTTGAATCTGGGCTTTGGGAGAAACAGAATCGCTAAGGAGGCAGCAGGAGAGAATAGAGGCATTCGTTAGCCTTTCATTCTTTGAAGGCTTCATTGGGATTTTTCTTCATTGAAGGAGAAGGTGAATAAAGGGCTCTTCCCAGAGCATCTGTGCTCTGGAAGATGCCTGTCTTTGGGATCAATCACTAGCTGCAGGGCAAGCCATATGCACCCAGGTGACGGTTCAAAACATGCCCAGACTAAGTGCTTGCACCCACACATCTCCACGAGTGCCAGCCCCCCAGGGGAGACATGTCCTTCAAAGGTGCCTTCACAAGCCAGTCTTCCTGACAGAAACACTTCTTTGGAAGGAACAGTGCCCTGTCGTGAGAGGATTCAGCTGTTCAGGAGCTGTAGCCATTTCCACCAACCCTGATGAAGTGGGAAGGAGCATCACAAGAGAGAATGAAGAAATGAGGCCAGGTACCCTGGCTGCATGGAGGCAACTGTTTCTACTGGAAGAGGAAACAGTTCCTCCTTTCTGTTCCTCCTTTCTGAGCTTCTCTGCCTTCTCAGTGGGACCTGGCTGGTGTCCTTGGTTTGAGAGCTTGGGAGCAGCTTGGCTGACTCAGCCTGCGGCTCCTGTCTCACCAGGGAGTCTGCAGGCATCTCCTACCCTGTCTCTCAAAGACACCAGCAAGCAACCTGAAAAAGAGGATGACAGTTTTCCTGTTATTGGGAACTTGTTTTTTTTTTTTTTTGTCTCAGTAAATCATGTTTGAGCTCCAGAGGCCCCAAAACAATAATGCAGCCTTACAGATAAACCACTGAGGACTTCTGTGGCTTAGCAGAAGTGGTCAGAAATCTGGGAGAGAAGGTCGGGTGGGAGGGGAGAGCAGGAATTTCCGGGCTAGGCTTTGGCCATTGCCACAATCCAGAGACCACAGCAGTGTAAAGGAGCCTGGGTAACTAATACTCTGTTACAGGATGTTCATAAAACCCATCCACTGGAAGGGCTAACCCAAAATGGGGAGTATAAAGCAGGGAGAGGACATGGATAGAACAGCTGAGGCTCCACAGTTTCTCCATCGTGTGTTTTTACTCTCCATAGACAGAGTAAAAAGGCTTTGTACCCTGCACAGGTGGTAAAACCCCTCTGGCAAGAACAACCCGACTGCCAGAGCGAGGTGCAATGTTTAATTTTGTGCTAATTAGGTTGTAAAATTGCACTTGATAACCATGGCATCTGGGAGCCTACCATGAAATCAGGATGGCTTGGTTCAGGACTTCTCTGTGCAAACAGGCACTGAACCTTCTGCAAGGCAAAAGTAATGGAGGGGAATGAGATGATGTGTTTTCTGATCTTTATTATTTGGTTCCTGTGCATTGCCAACACCAAGAACAAATTGCAAAATTACAATGGAGAAAGAAATCTCCCTGGAAAAAAAAAAAAAGACACAAGCAGAAAATTGTAGCAAGAAACCAGCTGAAACCAAGAAATCTATATTAAATGCATATAAAAACCTTGCTTGTCGTATAAGACAGATTGTAATGTTTTCCTATTATGTCACCATAGACAGTTTTCCACGCTTATGGTGTTTGTAAGTAAAACTGAAGCCCACGCTGAGCAGCTGAGCCTATCTCCAGCGATCCCATTAGCAACCAGTCAAAACCACATCTTTGTTAAATTGCTGGAGTAGATCAGCCATGGGCCTCTAGAAAGCTGACAAGGTTGTCAGCAGGATGTAGGAGTTCAGCGAGGACAACACGGGCTGGCCCAGGACCTGCTCTTTCCTGCTCCGCTTTTCCTCAGGCCTAAGTTTCCCCTCAGGCCTATGTTTCCCCTCAGGCTTAAGTCCTGCAGCCGAGATGGGCAGCTCACAGTGCGAGGTGGTTCCCACAGGAATGCAGGGCTATTACCCTGCAGTGGGGCTTGCGTGGGGCAGCAGAGCCCAATGTGATTCTGTGTTCTCTTTTCCTCCTCCCTCCTGCCTGTGTCTGGATGTTCCCTGGAGGCCCTCAAGCCATCATGTGGAGGCCCGTTGCCCTCTTTCCCATTTTCCCCGTGTGCTGGGGACGAGCTTGGACACTCAGGAAGGTCTCCTTTCTCAATGTGCTTTGTGTCAGTGCTGATCTAGCTGGTCATTCCTAGCTGCTGCAGACTCTTCCTTGTGAAGAGCAAGGGTCCTCCCGGGCTAGGGGCACATCCCGGGGGAGTCGCTGCCCTGCTGGGCTTCACCTGCTCTCTTGCTTCAGCACCATCCACAATTCAAAGACCAGCAAAGCGAATTCTTCAGGAAAAGAAACAGCCAGGCAGTGCAGGGCCACTCTGTGAGCAGGATTTGTTCATTTTAGCCGGCTAAATAACTAATGGGGTTGGGAGGATGGGCTAATGGGGTAGGGAGGCAGCTCCATCCCCAGGGATCCCGACCCGAGGCGGAAGCGGCAGCGCCCGGAGCTCTGCGGCGAGGAGCCCTGGGCAGCAGGCGAGCACCCCTGTTTAGTGGGATATTCCCATGGATTTCAGAGCCTAAAGGCATTTCTCAGTGCACACAGCTTAACGGTTTTAGTAAACAATTAACTCCACGCTGCAGAATGACTGATCACCGGAGTCAGCCAAAGGGCTTCCATATGGCCATTAAACAGACACAGGAATTGTTTAACTCCTCACTGATAATGAAATGACCTTAAAGGCGAATCTGGCAGGGTTTCCTTGCCTTGCAAGAAGTAGCAGATTTTGGTGTTATCCCAGTTTCTTCCATGGAAGTCAAGTGGCAACAAAACTCAGGATGAGCCCTCTTCCTCAGCTGACTGCAGAGGATACAAGAGGATAAAGACTTTTGTGACCGAAATAAAACATGAGGTGCCCCCAAATTCAGCTGTGAATGTGGCTGACAGAGATTTCCCCGTGACAACCTGGTATCACTTTCTGCCATTTGTTCCCAAAATGTTGTCCTTTCCCTGGAGTCAAATGAAACTTTTAGCACAAACAGTCTGACCTTTGTCATAGGGTCTGGGGGTTTCCCTAGTGCAGGAGAGCTCAATTTGTAGCACTGCTGTAAACCCAAAACAGTGGCAGGAGGCTGATTCCCCTTTCATACGTGTGGAGGCAAGAGCTGGGCTTGCCCTCACGTGCCCAACAGTGCAGAGCACATGCTAAATTAGTAGTTAAATTAGTAGTTCTGTGATTAGAGAGGAATCACCTGCTCACTGAGAGCCTGAGCAAAGTCCTTCAGCACATGAAACTGGTCAGAACGTTTCCTGTGCAATGTCACTTGGCCTTTCCCAAAAAGCCAGGGAGAGAGGGAGAGTTTTCCCAATTCCAGAGGCAAACCAAGGTATTTACATGGGAAGAGTAGTAGCCTGATTAAGAGCTGCTTTGCTGCAGCATAAATGGAGCTGGTATAGGGCATAATGCAACATCGTCAAGTCCCTAACTGCACTGATGGAGCAGCTGAACTTGTGCTTCCTGGGGAAAGGAATGACAGAGCAGGAATGTAAAAAAGCACAAAGCAGAGAGAGGTTTATGGGGAATGTGTAGAAACTAATGAGTGGCGGGATAGAGGAGGCTGCCAACTAGGTGTTTATCCTGCCCCATCACAGAAGAACATCAGGACTGCTGAAAAGGCAGAAAAAAAACATGAAATTTGGTGGGCTAAGTACAGTTTGCTGTGTAACACATGCTCTAAGGAGGCATCAGGAGCTTAAGTGAGGTGCAAAAGACTAAAGGTGCGTGGGTGACACGGGCTGCCAGAGTCACAGAAGGGAAGGGGCTGTATTGGAGCAGGATCTAGGTGGGGATCACCCATCCTCAAGGATGTTGTTCAGGGATGAACATCCATCCTCAAGGTGTTCAAGGATGGAGTTTTCCTTGGCAGGGGGTGGGTTTCTGTGGTCGCAGGTACGGGGCGGACTTTCCTCTCACGGAGACGCCGCGTTGGCCTCGTGGCTAATTGAGCTCCTCGTGGAACTGCCTCTTCTCCTAAGGGCCTCCGCAAACACCTCGGCACTGCAGACAGGCCTCAAATGTTTCAGCTTCACCAGTGCTGCAAGAGGAGCAAAAATCCATTTCCAGGAAATATTGGTCTAAAAGCCAGTGGGCTCTCAGTGCTATTGCTGTCGTAAATTATTCATTGTGATTAGCTGAGTGTTCAGGGCTACCTGCTGGCTCCTTCTGCTCAACGCTTTTATTTCTCTTCCCGCTGCTGATCCTTCAAGCTCTCTGGGTTATGGACTTGGCTGTAAACTGAACCAGTCTTCGGGTCACGGCGGGTTCAGCTCATTTTATAGTGCAGTAATTCAGTCTAAGTTTAGGGTTTGCAAACATACAGCATTTGGGGAGGGAGACCTATATAAAGCGAGGCTCCTTCCTGGGCTGTTCTTTCTCATAGCGAAAGGCTGCTCGCCCTGTTTCATTCCACATCGAAATGTAAAACCCAGAGCTGTGGCCACTGAAGAGCTGCCCGTGTTAAGATTTCCCCCACTGAAATATCTTATTCCATCCCTGTGGCATAGGAGACAGTGTTGTCACTAGCACCTTTTTTTATTGCTGTTTGCCCTTGTTTGAGGACTGTTTGCCAGCCCTCACCCGGCTCTTCCCCTTTCCCTTCCTGCCCACACTTGCCCTCAGCACCCCTGGGCCTTCCTGCCGTGCCAAAAAATTGTCAAGAGCACTGGGAGAAAATAATAATAATGAGAAATGAATAAGTCAGATCAGGGCACACCAGGCTGAAACACAGCATTTTGTCCCTGGGAGTGACTTCCATGGGGTTTGGCCAAATGTGTGTTGTTCAGGGAATATTTCTGCTGACAGTGGCACCAGCTTAAACGGCCTTCACTGCCCTCCTCTCCCTCAGGACCCGGCCATGGGGACTCATTCCCTTCCCTGGGCCAGTTCCTCTGCTCCGTGGTGCTGGTAGAGCTGTGTGGAAGTGATCAGAGCTCTGCATAATCCAGTACCCCCAAAGCGGTCACTTTTAACCTCCGTTCTTCCCAATCCCATTCCCTGCCTGGTCCACAGTGAGGAACTGGCTGGGTGCAAGCTGCATAAATCACAGCAGCCTGAGAAAGAAACACTCACTGACCTGCACGCAAGCGCAGGATGCGGTGGGAACATTTGGCTCTGTGGAATTTGCCATGGTTGAGGCCGGGTGAATTAGCACTTAGGTAGAGGTCCTAATCGACAGCTTTTATCTCACCAAAGCTGATAAAAGTTTCCTTCAGTGTCTGTCGCAAACAGGGCTGATCTCAGACAGCTAAGCAGACTGCCTAGATAAGGGAGCTTGTAAAAACGTTACTCATTTGATGGGAGAAGGGGAAAGGCAGGTCTCTGGGAAGATCATCACAGAATCACAGGATGGTTGAGGTTGGAAGGGACCTCCAAAGATCATCTAGTCCAACCTCCCTGCTCCAGCAGTGTCACCTAGAGCACAGGGTCCTCACTCTGCTCTTTCCCAATCTTCATATCATGTTTTATCTACCTAGACACCCAGACATCCACTTCTGCATGTCACCATGACCTGCTGTTCATATATTCCCTAACAGAGGTTGTACCTAGCTTTCCTGCTCTGCAGAATCTTTCATGTGGATAAAAACAGTATTTTTGTCCCATTCAAACACCAAATTTAATCAATCATTGCTGGCGCTCTTTTCCCCAATCTGTAAAAATTCATGCCCAGTTTCCTTCCTCTAGGTAAATGTGTAGCTTGACCAACTCCCATACATGTAATCGTATGTAATACGTAGCCTATGGCAGTGCTGTCTTAAAGGGAAGCCTTTTTCCCAGCAGTTCAGTGTACGTGAGCTTTGCTAACGCCTGTCATGCACACAGTCCCCAGGCAGGGTTTTCTGCAAGCACGTGCACATACAAAGGTGCCATCCCCTCATCCAGCCACGTCAAGCCTATGGCTACTATTAAAAATGGGAGTAGCCCCATCAAGGTAAACTCCCTTGCTCTAAGTGCGTTGCCCTATTCAAGTCTTAAAGGTTAATTCTCTATAAAAGCAGCAGCCAACTCTTAAACGATTCCACAACACACAGCAGGAACTTCAACACGATGCAGAAATAAATCACTCCAGCAGCACAAAGTGAAACAAATTGGATCTCAGCACCTTGAAATCGGGGCGAGATCTGGAGCAAGATTAAAACCTCCCCGAGCCCTCGTGCTTGGCTCTCAAGCAGCAGCAGCCACGCGTCCCACCCTGCTCATCACGACTCATGTGTTCAGGTATTTGGGTTACAAGACAGAGGTACTTTAGTCATACCTCTGGGTAAGACAAGGGGATGTTTAGGGAAGAGAGGCAGGAATGGTTTGTGGAGCAGATGAATCATTCTCTTGTGCCATTGCTGACTCACGGCTGCAGGTTCCTTCTGTAGGTTCTCCTTGGCTGTAGGAGATCCTTTCTCTAGTGTCCAGAGCATTCTGTCAGAAAGGAGAGATCTTCCATTCAGAAGGGACTACTCATTTTTGTAAAAGATAAAAAAAAAAGAGTGGGGGGAAAAAAAAACATTTTGAGTCATTTAAAGTTTTGGGTCATTTTTGAGTCATTTAAAAAAGTTCTCTGTAGACAAATTCTAGAGGTGCCTTCCAACCTCAACCATGCTGTGATTCTGCGAAATTGGCTTAGACACCCAAGCATGGTGATAGCAGTGCAATATATAAAGGCACATATCAGATAAATGTGCACAAGAGGTGGATTTGTTCAGATAGAAAGGCAAACTCAAATCACCCAGTCTGGATATAGTTTTTGATGCAAATATCAAGTTGAATTACGTAGACAAGGAACGTTTTGTCCAAATAACGGCACTTCCCTCTGTGATCTGTCACTTTGCCGCGTCTCTGAGCCAATAAACCCCTTTGAAATTTAATAGGGAATTGTCTCTCCTAATGGGAATGAATACACCCTGGCGATTATATAGATCTAGATCCCATTTCTGCTTGGTCAAGCCAGAAATGTTTGCTGGGGCGGTGCAGTCCCATGGGAGCAGCATATAGCAAGAAGGAGCTCAAGTTGGACCAGAAATTGTTTGTCTGTTTGGCAGAGAGAGAGTCCTGAAGCCTGAGGGGAAGAAGTAATTAGATAGCGAGCTGGGACTGCTGACAGACCACCAGAAGTCCCGCTTGGCCAAGCCACTCTCTCATTTCAAGGGGGAAGGCAGGAAGGCTGGGAAGAGCATTGGTGGGGTTGTTTTCCAATCAGACAGGAAACCTTCTACATTTTTGCTTTAGGTAGCTAAAAAACACCCCAAGCTGACAGAAATATGGGAGTTAATGGATGCCTGGCAGGGTAGAGGGCAAGGTTATGCTACACATGCCCCTCACATCAACAGAGGGACCTCAGCAGTAGCTCACAGTAACTCGCAGGTTAACTCGTTTTTACCAGGGAAACGTCGTGGTAAATCTGCCCCTGAACAAGTCCCCGTTTGTGTGCGCTGTGATGGGGCTATTCTGCCCAAACCCAATCCTTCCTCCTTCCCTCCAGCTAGTTTGACAGAGGGAATGATTGATGGGAGCAGGGCCGGCTCAAGGCACAACACAAATTCCTGCCCGGAAACCGTGGATCCCACTGAAACCAATAGGACAAAACTGCCATTGAGCTACCAGGGCTGTGATTTCCATAGATCTGAAGGCCCAACAGGGCTACTCGTAACCTCCACCCTGACCTCCTGCATAGCTCAGCCCCTAGAATTTCACTTGCTGGGTTGTTCAGTGGAAAGAATCACGTTTCCAAGCAGGAGGATTTTCTTATGATTGTTGTGTCTTTAAAGTACAAAACAAAAGACCTGGGATTTTGCAGCTGCACTCAGGCAAGTGGGGTGAAAAACCTGTCGTTGGGCAACTAGAAATATTGTGTTTGGGTGCTAGAAATGCATCATATTCTTCCCCTGCCATCCCTAGAAGCCTGTCAATGCATCTCGATGGGTTCTGAGGTGTCATCCACACATTCAGAACGATGACTTTTCCTTCTGCACAGTATGATTTAATAGAGCATTAATCATCTAAGAGAAGCTGCAGGACTTGAAGAACTGGAAGGGTTAGGAAGCCCAGTGACAGTCCCAGCCGGTCGTCTGTTAGATGTTCCGAATCCCAGCAATATTTAGGTGGAAGAGACCTCGGGAAATCTGCAGCTCTTTGTAACAGGTCACAAACATCTGGTGCCTGGCAAGCTTGTCTGCGTCTTGGAAGCAGTTTCTGATGAGAAAATTCCTGTAGCCTGCACCTGAATAGTGCAAAGCGTGCCTGACAGGACAGAAATGCCTCCCCTGGCTCTTTTTCTAAGCTTGCAGCTTTGCAAAAAAAAAAAAGCCATTTCTGGCCCTGCTTTCCCCAACACAGCCTCCCCACTCACCCCAGTGCTGCTGCACAATGTGCAAGTTTTTCCCCAAGTTACGAACCTCCTTGCAGCTTCCCCAAGTTACGAACCTCCTTGCAGCTTGACAAGCCCTCCTGCACATTCAGTGATAATATTGGCTCCAGGCTTATTGGTACAAGGAGCCAGAGCGCACGGTGCAGACAGTCCCTTTGACTCAGGCAAAGGGGGTATCGTTTTTCCATGGTGTTTAGCAACTCCATTCCCTTTCCCATGAAACAGGCGTGTGCAGCTGTGCTCTAAAGCCAGGCTCGGGAAGCCTCCCCCCAAGTACCCACCGAAGAAGAAATGATCTCAGCCCATAATGTGACCAGAAATCGTTCCCATCTGAAAGCCACTCCGTGCTGTCATGATCCAAACGGGGCTGCTGACCTCAGGAGAGATCCCAGAGGGAAAATCACCACATCACAGGCGCTCGCCCGGCCTCAAGCACCACTAATGGGCACCGTGGCTCGAGGCGAGGGCAGCTATTAGAGGGGCAGGGGAAGCCGCGTCTTGCGAGCAATTTCCTCAATTCTGGAGTGTTTGGGGAGATGCTGTCCCAGATCCTGCAGCCAGGAACCTTTTCCCTGGATACACCCCACATTTCAGTTGTCTGTCCCTCAAAGTTACATTCACTACGGCCCTAACACAGCCCCAGTTAATCCGCTTGTCACCGCATTCCCGCACGACCGCGTGGGAGAGCCCAGCCAGCCCCTCGCTGTGCCTCCTATTCCCTGGCGAGGGTTAAGTACCAACAGGCTAAAAGGCTCTTGATGGGTAAAAAATCATGTTTCCTTTTAAAAAGGGCTGCTAATGGCACCCTGCGCGCATCTGTCGCTGAATTAACACCATCCATTTGGACACAGACGTAAGCCAGAGAGCTGGGGAGGGAGCAGCTTGCTTACATTAGGGGCTCTGGAGCCATGAGGCAGCGTTTCTGCTGCGGGCTGCGAGCAGGAAAGCGGAGCTTTCGGGTGGGCATCCGCATTTTTTGCAGCCTGGATTCCTCATGTGTGGGAAGGGTGAGATCCCTTGGTTTGGCGTGGGTAAAAATGAGAGGCTGCAGGGAAAGAGCAAAGGGAGAGCACAGTTACAGCAATGGCAAAATGTATGTATTTGTGTTCTGAGGAGTGACATTGTGGGGGAAAAAAAGGAAAAAAAAGGCTCAAACTCAGGGTGCAGGGTCCACCCCTGCATGTGACCAGCTTCCCTTTGGAGACGCGTGTTGGGACAGTCGGAGTTAGTCATGGAAGGGAAACTTTGCTGCTGCTCCTCACCGGAGCTCAGCCACATCCAGGGAAGCGACGCAGAGCCTCAGGAGCAGAGGGACTTGGGAAGGGCACGAGCTGCTCCTTGCTGGACACACACGTGTCCCACACGTCCGAACGCATCCGCATGCTCTGAGGCACGGCCATTTTGTCCTCCCCACGTTGCAGATGGGCATCTTTGTGGTATTTTTCAATAGGAGATACCTATTTTTTTCCACTGTCTGCAGTGATACTTGCGCAGTGATATATTTTCAATAACTCATATATATTTTCAATAACCCATAAAGGGAGTGTAACCCCCGTAAGGGTATGGGAGTGTGCTCCCCTCCTCCCATAAGGGGAGCCTGGTCACCCCCGCAACCTCCCGCCTCGCTAACCCCTGGCGGTTGAGGTAACAGAGCCCCCAGCCCGCGTTTCCCTCCAAACACCACCCAAAAAAACAATAAAAATCAACAAAACGCCCCAGAACGGGGGCGTTCGG
>JAVCKT010029970.1:0-12258 GCA_032273925.1 Rhynchotus rufescens | reverse complement strand
CATAATGGTGCAGTTGAAGGCTATGGTGGCCCTCAGAGATAGAGCTTCATTTAGGATAACACAATGAGCACTTGAGCTATGCTCTGGTCTTCCTTTAATAAATAAGGTCATATTCTAGTGGTGTAATGCATGTAATTTCAAAGAGCAGTTCAATGACAGCATATTCCAATCTATTTAATAGAGATAGCTAACAAAACAAAATAAAAAAAAGTGCATGCAATAGCAATATTAAATGACTTCTTACTAAAATGCTGAGAATGCCATGAGCTAAATGTAATCCTATTTAAGAAATAAAAAGAAACACCTCATTTTCAAGGTTACTTGAAAATAAAACTAAAATATTCACAAAATAAAAAAAAAGAAAAGAAAATATGCACAAAAAATAAATCATGGAGAAAATATATTTTAACAAATACAATTAATTTAAAATAGCTTGTGATATCATTGCAGTCAATTATTTCTTTTTTAATTAAGTCTAGAGCAGTACTATGTTAGAGTGATCTGGTGTAAAATTTCTCAATGATTTTGGAACAGCCAGCCTATAGATGTGCACACAGCCTTACTCTGGCTATAAAGTCCATAAGGACATAACAAGGAGAACTTGTTATATAAGACAGGACAAAATTGCCACCTTAATAAATTAAAATTGCCACCTTAATAAATTAATTTCAATTGAAATACATAAAGTTGGAGGCCCCTAAGTTGCATGTACTGCAAGATATCCAGCACTCATGCAAAAACTAAGACGAACTTTGGATTTCCTGAAGCTGTGCAAAATCGCTTTGGTAGCAAGGGAAATATTCACCTGACAAAGCTTTTTAATAAAACGTCCAGCTCTTAGTGAAGCCCATGCTTCAAAAGAATTGAAGTTGATAATTAGTAGCTAATAAGGTTTTAAAATGTTTAATTCATTTTACATTGGCCAAAACAGGAAAAATATTTACCTGACAGTCATAATTTATTGTTTTAATAGCAAGGATTCGCAATCAGCAAGCCCCATTAAGGATTCACAGAATAAACATCAAGTTTGCCAAGAATCAATGACCCAGAAGACAGTATTATCAGAATGAATGTATACTTGGCTCCTATGTATTTATCTGGTATAATTTGTACTAATAAATAGATAGTGCCCCCCAGAACAAATACTCACATGAAGACTTGATGAGTAGCCCATGCTGCTTGGCTTGTGAAAGCAAAATGATAGAAATAACCAAATAGTACAGCTACATACAATCTTTCAGAGGCAAAAAGCAGTATTAATTGAGAAGCATTAGAAAATGGCAAGGTTGAATGGCAGGCATGAAAAGACTGCTACCAGTCACAGTTTTGTGAAATGCTCTATAAGCAGGAAAGTTTGGCTTTGGGATAAAGCCTGACATACTGGAGGAAAAACATCTGTGCTCAATCTCTTGCTTTTGCCACATTATCTTTGGGTGATTCACTTGACATATTTACAGAGAATTACATCCTTAACTTCTAAGACAGGAAGTATAGATCTAAAGCTCAAACAGGAGGATAAATAAATAGAATCATAAAATCCTTAAGGTTGGAAGAGACCTCCAGAGGTCATATAGTCCAACCTCCCTGCACAGGCAGGGTCACCTAGAGCATGTGGTGCAGGATTGTGTCCAAGCAGATTTTGAAAATCTCCAGAGAAGGAGATTCCACAACCTCTCTTGGCAACTTGATCCAGTGCTCTGTCACCCTCACCGTTAAGAAGTTTTTTCTTAAGTTCCTGCAGAATTTTTGGTGCTTCAGTTTGTGGCTCTTTCCTCTAGTCCTGTCGGTGGCCACTACTGAAATGAGGCCAGCCCCATCCTCCTCACTCACTCCCTTGATGTATTTATACACACTGATCAGATACTCCCTCAGCCTTCTCTTCTTCAGGCCGAACAAGCCCAGCTCTCTTAGCTTTTCCTCACAGGGCAAATACTCCAGGCCCCTGATCATCCTCATAACCCTGCATTGGATTCTCTCCAGCAGCTCCATATCCCTCTTGTACTGGGGAGCCCAGAACTGGACACAGTACTCCAGATGTGGCCTCACCAGGACTGTGTATAGGGGAACGATCACCTTCCTTGACCTGCTGGAGACGCTCTTCTTAATGCACCCCAGGATCCCATTGGCCTTCTTGATCACGAGGACACCCTCCTGCCTCATGGTTAACGTCCACCAGGTCCCTCTCTACAGAGCTCCTCTCATGAAAGTCAGTCCCCATCCTGTACTGGTATCTGGTGCTATTCCTCCCCAAATATCTCCATATCTGACCTGCTCTGCAGGCAGTAGGAACTTAGATGATTTAGACCAATTTCCTAAGACTACCTGCATAACAGTGCCTTGTATGAAAGATGAACCCAAGTTCTCTGACTAGCAGGCACTGGATGCTACTGCTTCTCTGATTCATTTTCGCCTGACATTGACTTTCTTTGTAAAAGAGATCAGGCAAGGTAGTTCTTCCCCAAATAAATACAAATGTTGTGTCTCTGACCTTTATGGCAAATGCAAATAACTTGGAATGAGATTTTCGACATCACATTGCATCTTTTCATTTCACTTTATGAAAGAAAAAAAAAAAAAAAAAGATGCATCATATTTATCTCCTAAGGGAGGTAAGAAAACAAATTAATGACTTAAAACACTTGGGAGTTTTCCATTTGCACAGTTCTTGGGAATTGCTTGGATACCAAAGTAAATTAAAGACTTCAGTTTCTTCAAAAGTGGAACGCACTCATTCAAATTAACATGCATGCAAGGTAATGCTCAATGATAAGGTTAGTTTAGTGTAAGTTTTACCTCAGTCATACTCTCTCAATTAGTATATTATTCTATAGCTAGCAGGAAAAACAAAAAGACGAAAAGCTCTTTTAGCTTCAAAGAAATTAGACTGTAGAGTCATATGGCAATATATACCTTTATATCTATTCAAATAATTACAGAGGTTTCTTTGTGAGAAAAACAAATAAGATTCATGCAAAGTAAGATAACCTACTTCACAAATAGGCAAGTGGAAATAGGCAAGTGGAACAAGATCTGCATGAACATAAGAGGAAATAAATGTGCAAAATATTTCTGAGATATATATCCACAGAGCAAAGAAATGTAGCAGACTATGCAGAAAGAGTGGTATAGTATACTTGCTAAATTTGTTTCAGCTAAATGTTATAGTTCTTTATGAATAGTATTGTTTGCACAAAACTCTTGTATAAAATTCCCACTAATCCTAAATTTGTCATCTCAGATTCAGACTAATAAGTCATAAGTGCAATATCACAACAAAATTTATATTTCCTCACTGATAGCAGGACTATCCCTCCATTTATCTGCATAAGTTTAGCCAGCTCAGCTTCAAAATATGTTGTTTTGTTTTGTTGTTTGCTATGTTGTTCTCGCAAGGTTTGGATTTGTGTATTGCAGGACACTTGTATAGCAGAGTTTATCATTTTAAATTAAAAAAAATAAACAGGTAAATACATTAATTTCCAGAAGAATTTGCAGAAAATATCACTCTTTCAGAAAATTTTAAAATATCTGTATGCTTTTAACATAAAAAAGACATGTTTACTAGTTTATGATTCTGTGATATGGGCAGCAGAATCATTTATTGATTTTACATTACTATTAATACTGCTGAATGGACAATGTTCTAATATAATTTAAAATATAATGGACATAGCATATAAACTTAAAAACAACAATTTTATTCTGGTATCTCTTAACTTTCATTAAAGGAAAACAGTAAAATATGATGTTTATTTGAGATTTTTCAGATCCTGTACAAATACCTAGTATACACATATATATATATACTTTTATATATACACATGTGCCGGATCAAAAAAAAACACAATACGAGTGAACAAAGAACAACTGCAATTAAAAACATTTAATTGCAACACCTTTGCTGAAACACTGTGAGTCAACACCTTGTCTGAAACACTGATCTTAAATCACTAAACCTAGATACTAGAAGCCAGGTACAACGGCAGAGAACATGACAAATATATCCCCATGCAACTGGACATTATAGGAGCTAAATCTTATACTTCTTATTTAAAGATAGGTAGAGACCTGTACTTCAGGTTAGACCTGTACTTCAGGTTAGACCTGTACTTGGGGTTGCTTACTGTGGTAGGTCATAGATCCTTGAACGTCATTTATTTTCTTCAGATTTTTTTTTCTCCATCTAAAGACTGATCATACAGATTTTCCATAAATAATGGAATTCATAAAAAAAAAAAAAGGTTTAACCTTACAAATTTGGCAATTTAATCATTTTAAATTGCCTTGGACTGAAGCCTGAATTTTTGCAGCTCAGCTTCTTGATTATTATCAGGTATTGTGATCAACTGTGCTATTCCTGTCCAAGAAGAGTGCGTATGTAACGTACATGAAACGTAGTTACTCCATGTTTCAAGAGAAACATGGATCCTTATAATCTGAATTCTGCTATGCAAAAAAGAAACAGGATTAGGATTCTGGAACAAGGACTATAATAAGGATCCAGGGGTTTATGGGAAAACAACACCAAAAACATTTCTCAAAGTTAATGAACATAATTAAGTCTTCCACTTGAATTTTTACATGATTGCAGCAAAAGCCTCTTTAACTCCTCTGAACTGCAGAAAGCAGGAATTTGTAGCAGTATGGGTATAATATCATCAAGTCAAGTTTGTTTATTGTCAAGCTGCTCCTGCAGTGGCACATTGTCAAAATGTGTAACAAGAGAACTTGAAATATGCAAAATATGTCACATAGGAAAACACAACATAAAGTACTGCAGAAAATAAATATACAAAGATAAGTAGCCAGAAGCAAAAAAAAAAAAAAAAAAAAATCTTGAAATCAGACTGCAGGTATCCCTGTTTCAATGACAGGAGCATCACTCTCTGAAAGTCCTTCTTTAGGGCAGTGGTTACACTGGGCTGGTTGAAATGACCACCCTGGCGGTCCATAAAGCCATCTCCTAGTTGCTGCTGACTTGGATACTGAAATAAGGTGCAGAGAAATGCCAATTACAGCTTATAACAACTAAAGCTGATTCTGATAAGCAATAGATAGCTAAGAAAATGCTATTCAGGAATACCAAGCTGTGACACAGTGACACCTGTGCAAGGACCAACCAAGCAGACAGCTTATAAAAGACATTTCTACTTAGCTACCTCACAGGAATTACTCATTCTTGTTGCCTTGTTTTCTACCTAATTGTCTGCTGCTTGGTTTATATTGCACTTTATGTGCTCCTGAGCTCAGAGTGAGAGAATGGATGAATAGATCGACATGCCAAAAAGTGAAGGTCCTAAGAATAAATAACATAGAAATAAAGACCTTTTTTTTTTGTTATTTATACACTCTTGAATGCACACAAATGTTATCTCATTATAATAAGGTGACATTAATATCAATAACTCCTTTCATCGATGCACTAGATATTCTACCTTTTTATCCACTCCTAAGTTTTCCAGATTTTAACTATTTGGACCTTCCATTATAAGAACAGACAGAGAATAAAATTAACAGTGTATACAGTGTATATAGCATTTCTGAAAAATAAAAATCCCTAAACAAAACTGGTAATAGCTGTTTGGGAGGGAAAAATGGTGAATTGCAACAAGCTCAGGGATATAAAAATTAGAATAGAGACTGAAATAAAACAGTGTCAGTAGATAACAAATGAATAATCCTAAAGGAAGAGTAGGAGTCACTAAATGTAGGCGAGAGAGCATGGTGCAAATCTGAACTGCAGAGACAGGAGACTGGGAGAGGATGTGGAAGAAACTGGAATCATGTTGAAAAAGTGATACCAGGAAGGGTTTGAGAAGAATGTGTGGCAGCATTTCATTTGTATTGCTGTGCAGAATATTAAAATTAAATAGTGCCAAGGAATTTATTATACATACTGTTAAAATATTCTCTTGTCCCCACTATGGATTTGGTCCAGGCCAGTTAGTACTCTCTGACATAACAGGCAACATGTTTCAGGTGTTAGTATAAGGATAAGGATCTTGACAGGCAGCTCTCATTCAGCCACCAGATTTTGGAAGATAAGTTAAATAATATGGATGAAGGCTGTATACAGCAAAATATTAGAGCTGCTGGTGCATCATTACCTCAAAGGATAGCTCTTAAAAAAGCCTACAAATCACAGTACTACAGATAGGAAGACACCACATTATATGTTATTGTGTCTCATCACAGTTCTTTTTTTAAGTTACATTTCTTTTAAGTGGAATCCAGCGGAAAATTTTAAATTGTGATTTTGTAATTTTTTTTTAAATTTTTCATAATCATAAGATATATACATACATACATATACACATACATACATACATAAGGTATAGACATACAAATATGATGACTTAAGTTTGCATAGAAATTCTTAATTTAAGCCTTTTCTAACATCTAGCTTACCTCAATGGAATTTTTAAGAAACCTTTTTAATATAAGATTTGAAATTAAATGGGCCTTAATTTTCTGAAATCCTCTCATGTCTCTAAAACATATGTGTATGGTAGACATACGTCTGTATTGGTACATTAAATGGTAGGAAGGAACTTCTGCAATTCACATAGTGCATTGAAAGTAAGCAAGAGTTTTGCTCATCATTTTATAGGGATCTTTCCTATACTTTCGGTCAATGGAGGGGGGAGAGGACAGAGTTCAGGGCTCCAGTTTCTTTATTCACTTTAAAATCTATTTTGAGGAAATGGAAAGAGTAGAGTTGAAAGGTTCTGTGTCCTCATTCTGTGGGGATGAGATGCTAGAGGGAGGTGGAGAAGATGTGGCACTAAAGGGGGGTGTAAATTCTCTTCCAGCATACCTTCTCCCCCAAGCAGGGAAGATACTCCTTCAAACAATCCATAAAACAGTCCGAGGAGATCTATGAAAGATGAAAAACAATGAAAAAAGAAGAGAAAAATGTGAAAAAAAAAAAAAAAAAGGAAGAGATTGTGGATAAGAGAAAAGGCAAAGAAAGAAAAAGATGTGAAGAAACATAAGATAGAGAACAGCAAAAGGATAGTAAAGGGTAATAAAAGTTTTAGTTTCAAAAAAAAAGTAATGAAAAAATCTGTACCTGAGAGAAAAATAATGACGTCTTAAAAAGATCATTTGAATTTCCCCATTATGTATTTTTTCAGAGCTGTTCTCATGCAAAAACTTGAATAAAGCCACCTTCTCTGAGATAAATCTTGCTATATTTATCAAAAAATAGTGTTCCATATTATAATATTGATTGGTATGCTGAAAGCAAATATTTTCGATATGTGAAAAATACTAACTCTTTCTCATTTTCTTTTATTCTCTATGCACTCAGCAGACTAGGAGGGAAAAAAAAAAAAACAAAGAAACAAAAAAAAAAAACTGTAAGAAGTAAAGTAAACCTTAGGCATAAGCTGACTGCAAGAAGTAATGTTGATAAGGAAGAATCAGAGACACTTTTTTTTTACATTTTCTATTATGTGTTTATTAAGACTGTCTCACATTTTAAAGCCTTTTCACAAAATTATCTGAATTATCAAAGTTCATTGCTTATGATGTGCCTACTGAAAACAAACACACAAAGTGCAGCCTTGGAGACTTCCTGAATCTATTGGAGTTACTGCTTAAAACTAATCCTTATTATTTCAGAAATATTCCAGCCATGGAGAGAAATCTAAGGAGAACATGTTCTCCTTAGAAGTCTGCTGACACACTAAATTAAAGCAAATGAAGTCAATGTCCCTCAAATGTTACCACTACATGGTGATGCTGGAAATGAATATGGGTATTGTGGGCCTCTACAACATGTTTATGAGTATGTGGGATTTGGAAAACCTGTCACAAAGGCATGATTAAGGCAGGAAGTTCAGCTGAATTAAGATCATGCAGCAGAACAAAATACAGGACTATTTTTAGAAACTGTTGACATCCATATAGCCCAGGGAAAAGACTGGCTTCTTACTTTCAGTATAAGTGACAGCAATGCCATTAGGGTAACCTACAAGGACATACTGAAAGTAAGTGGCAGAAAAGTTAAATATGAGACTGACACAGGACAATGTGTACTGATGACTCTTGTAAACTGAGTATCAAGGACTCTTCTGCCCATAGATCTCAAAATATAAACACTTCGTTTTTACCAGTTATTGAACACATTTTCAGTATACATGAGTCAAACGTATCAAACAGCTTTATCTGAGAAAAAAGTAAAATATAAGTGTGACATGTTACTGAGAATGCTTTGGGATGGTTCTAGCATCAGAATATTGTGTCTTACTGTGTTCACGATACTTGATAATATTTTCACAGATTTCTTTGAAAAAGGTAACACTTTGAGACCAATTTAAAAAGAAATGAAGACTAGCATGCTGAATGAGCAGTTAGAGAAATGTTCCTCTCTTTGGAAAACACTGCATTGAAAATTTAGATTTCTATTGTGAGCTGCTGATACAAGCTCGCTTAGCAACAGCACATTTCTAGATTCTTTTATTTCCTTGTGGTTTTAACAACTGTCAGCCTTTATTTAAAAGAATGGTTCACTTAATGGGAAATATTTTGATTTTTTTTTTATTTTTTTTCCCTATGTGTAACGTTCCTTTTTTAAAAATAGCTGTACACGATGAAAAGATCTTTGAAAAATAACAAGAAGTAACAGCAAATCCTTAGAATTTGAGGTATCTGGAATAGTCTACATCAGCAATACTATTTAAAAAACCCTGGCATTTGCATACTGTTAAAGCAATTACTGTAGAGTTACACAGAGGGAATTTTCATATTTACAAGATTGCAGTGTAAGGCACACATACCATAATAAATACGGGAGAAATTTCTTAAAAATGAAATGTAAACCAGTTTAATTGCTTTAGTTGTCACTCAATTGGTCCTGGACCAACCTGATTCAAGATAAATTATATTTCAAAAGCCAACATTTTAAAAAGCTTTTCATATATAATATTGAAGGAAGCTATATTATATCCTTGCCTTCCTCTCCTATTTTTGTTTTTTTTTTTTTCATTCTTGTCTTCTTTTATCCTCTGTTTTAAAGGATATAGAAAAAGAAAAGATGAATTTCAGGCCATGGGATGGTGCCTTTCATTACCACGCTGGGTTAGATCCAATATTTGTATGGAGATATCATCAATGTTTAAAGAAAGCTGAAATTTGTGTCGCAAGCCATTTCTAAATTTTATTTTAAAGTAATATACCTCTTACACATACTGCAGAAAAAAATGTGACAGGCAATAGGGCCTGTAATCAACAGATTTTAAAACATATTAATTTGCAAACTGGTCTTCCCTGTGGATGTTCCAAATAGGAAGAAATATATATGTACACTACAATAATGTCCAAGTCTGCTCAAATTTCTTCAAAAAAAAGGAGAAAGATATTTCTGAACTATTAAATTATTGTCACTTCAATTTACCATTCAGGGTAGGGAATGAAAGAAGGACCAAAAGGAGACTCAGTATAAAAACTGGATGATATTTTGGTAAAGTCTGGAATATTAGGAAAATTATTTGAAAAAAAAAATCTGCACAGAACAAGTGGTGAAGCATTGGAAGAGGCTGTCCAGGAAAGTGGTGGTCTCACCAGCCCTGGCAATGTTCAAGAAGTGTGTAGGACAGGAACTTAAGGACATGGTTTAGTAAGCATAGTGTTGACGGGATTATGGTTGGACTCGATGATCTTGAAGATCTTTTTCAACCATTGGAAACCATGGTCATCTTATGACCATAATTATATGATTCTACAATTACGACATTTTTTAAAGAAGCGTTGAGGTGAATTTCTACTAGCACTAGCACAAAACTGTAAAAAATATAACTTAAGGAATAGGGAGGCAAATATAAATTCAGATGAGATGTTTCTGAGAGATAAATTGCCAAGCTGAAGTAATAAATATTTAAACTAATAGCAGATTACAATGTTAAGTATGATAATCTTTTTCATGATATAGTACTAGAACTGTTTGATTAAAATTTATATTAATTTTGTAAAACTGCGTATTTAATTTCCATAACCTTACTGGATCACTCTTGCTTTGTTTTATTGTCTTCAGTAAGAGTGTTACAAATACAGCATAGATTTATGTACTTAATATAATACAGCAGTTTTAAAAGGACTTTCAATTCATTCATCAATATGAATTAGTATATTAGTAAATTCTTGACCAGGAACTAATTTAACAAAGTGAAAAAGAAATTGAAAAACTAACATTTATTTATTTGTACAAAATCTGTTAAAACATGTCAGGTGATTCATATCCATATTCATATTCATATGTGAGGAAGAACTTCTTGACTGTGAGGGTGACAGAATCCTGGAACAGGCTGCCCAAGGAAGTTGTGGAGTCTCCGTCTCTGGAGATATTCAAACTCCACCTCAATGCCACCCTGTGCCCTGTGCTCTGAGTGTCCTTGCTTGAGCAAGGACTAGATGATCTCTAGAGGTTCCTTCTAACATCAATCATTCTGTGATTCTGATTAGTGTTTTAGTTATAATAGGACTTGATACCGATTTCTGCTGCAATTCCACCATAGGCTGAAATCTCTAGTATTTATGATGAAAAGCTACATAAAATGGCTGAATACTGTGCACTTAATGCAGTTTAAGGGCATTCATTTTTAGAGTACAGTATAAGAAACATCTTACTGCACATAAATAACTCAAAGGCCAGAACTAAATAACTGTCCTGTTAGTCCTGTTAGTCCTGTTAGTCCTGTTAGCTTTAGCTTCAAGTACTCTAGTTTTTCTCCTGTGGCTCATTTCTAAATTCAGAAGACAAGGTATTACATTTATCAACTTTTGGACAATGGTGCACCATTTAATTTAATATGCCTTTAGAACAACCTAGAAAAAGTTTTTTTCCATCTTTCTTTTTAATCTTTCAGATATGAAAGTCATCTCCCCAAAAACAGAAGGTAGTTCAAAACCAGAAAACAATACCATACTAAAATGAGTGTCTTTGTCCCAAACTTAGAGTGAGAAAAACAAACAAACTTAAGTCTGTTGGATTTATTCACTTATGTAGTGATGTGATGTATGATGAAAGATTAGCAGGACAAAATTTAGAAATTGCCTCATCACTGCCCAGAAAAGGGGATTTTCTTGTTTCAGAACAGGACAAAAAAAGTTGCAAAGTGTGATATACTGCAAAATTTGCTCTGTAAAATCACTAAAAGACATTATTTCAGTATGCAGCTCATTTGATGGATGAGCTGCATCCAAAATGAAACCTATTGCTCAGAGCCTTTTTTTTTAGTATAGTATCATTGCTTAAATAAATGTACAATCATCAGCCAAATTCTTAATTTTCTATAACCTTTCCTTGAAAAGAATGCATAATAAACCTGGTAATGCTTAACAGCTAACTGTCCTTCACCTATTACACTGAAAAATGACACCATAAGCTGATCATGGTTTAAACCATGTGACAGGTTTGAGAAGATGCTCTCATGCTTCCCGTTAAGACTCAAATAAAGTGAGTCTTTACCCATTTACATTCTGCACTCTGTAATCCCCTAGGCAGAAACCTTCAGACATATTGTCCTAAAATATGGAACAAAGCATCTTAAAAAACATGTGCTACTTTGAGATTAAAATTCAGAGGGTCATTAAGTGAGAGCAATGACTAATACTCTTTCTTTTTCTATACCGCCTCTCTTTTTCACATCTCAGGAAACTATGCCAGGACTAGTCCATCGAAGCAGAATTAGGACTCCAGGGAGAAGATCTGAACTGCTGAAATGTTAAACATCCTCTGTACAGGAGTAGGCTGCAAAGGGCTAACTGCCTTTTCCTGGTCCACAGGTGCAAAGGACAATTGATGTCAAGAACATTCAGCTCTCTTGCATTGACTGTGTCTTACCCTGTCCATCCAACCTGAAATAAAGTGCTCCAAAACCATGAAAGAGACCCTGAAAGGGCATACATGACATAGGAATTCAACCATATATAAATATCACTTGTAAATTAAAAGCAGCTAAGAAACATTAGAGAGTTTTCTCAAGCATTCTCTTGATGATAAAGGAAAGGAATGGAAAGGAATTCAGCAAAAAGGTCAATATATGAAGTCTAACACAGTAAGTAAGGTATTACTTAAATTATTTTGCTACTCCTGCTCCTAAGTTTAGGCCAAAGCCAGGGTGGAATTGGAGTTGGCGAGGCAAGTCAGGGACAACAGGAAGGGTTTCTATAAGTATATCAATAGCAAGAGGAAGACGAGGGAAAATGTTAGTGCACTGCTGAATGGGGAAGGGGCCTTGGTGACGGAGGACGCCG
>JAVCKT010029969.1:0-12403 GCA_032273925.1 Rhynchotus rufescens | reverse complement strand
TCAGGGTGTCTTAAGAATTTTTGTAGTGAGTAAAGACAATACTTTTCATGTGGCGTTATATTAACCTAATATATACAGTAACTTAGATTGAAACTGCTATAAATGATAATTGCATGTGTAAATCTTTGCAACATGAGACATAGCTAAATGGTCTGCCTGATAGTTATGAATAAATATAATTTTTTTCATGAAAAGGGAGAGTTTTGAGATCTGAAACAATTGTTAGGCTCACTAAAGGCATAGCCTACTGTATGTTGTTTGGGTTAAAAATATTGATTATTTTAATATTCTTAGTCAATTGTAATGCAAATCTTTATTTGAAATCTGATTGGATAAAACTGCTGCAAACTCTAGGATGTGAACTTACAAGAAGATAGTTTTCTCACTCAAAACACTTCACTATCATCATCTTTGTTTAGCCAGTCAAAATCCTAGGTTTTTTTCTTGGGTTCAAATGTGTGAGCTCTGTGAGCAATGCTACTGTAAACAGTACTAAGAGTAAGCATGGATGATTAGTTGCAGAGCGGCAAATTTAATTTGAGCTGTTTTGACAGGCTGTGTTGCTTGGATTGAGCTTGAAAATACCTTCTTGACATATCAGTGGTTCTTGTGCTTTTCCAGGTTGAGTCATTCCTTAAGGTGTTGAGCCATAATTTGGTGGTGGAGTGTCAGACATTGTGTTGCACTTGAAAAAAGAAAATAACAGATTTCATGGTGATCGGTGCATGCTAAAATGTTTCATTGGTTCTGATTAAAAAGAGTAGATTTTCATATATCCAATATCATATGTAGAATAAAAGAGCTTTGAAATATCCCCACTGTGAAAAAAAAAAAAAAAAAAAAACATTTATTTAAATTTATGGAAACAGCAAATTAAGACATTTCCAATTAAATTAAAAAGTAGATTATGGTTTTAGGAAAAATAGTTCCGTGCATTTCTGTAAGTACAAGAACACCCTTAAATGGTTTTCACGCCAAAATGTCAATACCAAAAACATCTAGCAGAATAAAGCTCAATAATATGCATCCATTAGGAAGTATATGATGTGAAGTGTATTAGTGGCATTTGCATGAGAGGAGATAGCAGCATATAAAACAGAGATAACAAAATAGTTGAGATGGAGAGTAAAACTTATCATAACATGTCTAGTGATGATTAAAAGCCTGTGCTTATTAGATGCATAAAATGTATTACTAAATCATTTTGGAACATATAATTTCCCAATTATTTATGCATCACAGTAATTAATGATAGGAGGGACAGAGTCAATGATTCACTGTGTAATACATATGGTAGTTACCTGGGGAGGAAAAAATTACAGTGCTACCAATTATTTGCTTTAATGTTTTTGTAATTATGCCCTACACCCAAGTTGAAAATTTCTTTAATTCTTTTTCAAACCTTTCATTCCTAACAATGAAAATGCATTCATTTTAGCCCTTCATTTAAGTCTATTTTTAAGCTGCCATCCAAGAAATAGGCAATTCCATAAACGTTTAGTTCATTTTTATATTTTGCTGGCAACGGTCTGCAGGTATGAAATCTTGTCCTTCCAGCATCATATTGATGAGCTAATTTAGCCAGTATCGAGGATGATCTTTAATATATGTGGCTCCAATTCAGGTGATTTAGGTTTCTTCTTTACTTTGACCTTGGTTTCAGAGATTTTGGAAAGGGATCAGAGTTCAGGAAATGCACATTACTACGAGAACTGAAGGACCAGCAAGGCGAGAAGGAAGCTCCAAGCAGAAGAATAAAGCCTATTTCTGACATGGGACCATCTGAGTTTAACTCTTGTTTACTGATACATGCCTACAGTGTAGATGTTTATGTCTGATCTAGGCACGTATAGATGTTTCTTTTTGATCTAGCCATCTTAGGCTCCTTTTATAGATCACCATCTATACACAGAACAGATCACTCCAGGGATCTGATTCACTTGTGATTTCATTGAAAATGGGATAAATTACATCCTAAAAATATATCTTTGTGGATTATGAAATATAAAACCACATGAGTTAAATCCTTCCAACTGCATCTCCACTGACCTATAAACTTCTGGCAATAGGATTCAGTCCCACACACTCTCATATTTTTGAGTAATTCCTGACTGGTTTTCTTCTAGTCCAGTCTGGACACTGTAAAACCTTTCTTAGACATTGTTCCGAGCTGGTATGGACTAGAGACCACCCAGGAAGCAGTGTGGATGTATCGATTCTGTTTTGAAAACCTATAAATAGCATGGATACAAATTCCTTTATATCATTTCATCAAGGGAGCAGAGTACTGCACAAGGGACATATCATTTGTTAATATATAAACCTATACTGATTTACGTGGACAGTCTGAACTCAGCTACCATCAGACAGCCACCAGTAAAATGGGCAGAAAGCACAAAAGTCCTGCAGCTTCACAGCTTTTATCTTCACTTACAAATGTAGAAATAGCAAGAACCCCCTGTAAGGTTATATGCTGCAACATGTAGCACAGAGACAGGGATTTTTTCTCTTTCCACTTTCACTCAGAATGGAAATCACAGAAATTCTTTAACAGGACCAAAATATCCAACTGTATTTTCCCACATAATATTCATAATTTGGGGATTTCAGTGCCGTGGCTTCCAGAGAACATGCTGAAGCTCAGCGACTTGATACGAACATTTCCTTTGCTTAAAACCTATTAAAATAGCCTCTATTTCACTATCACAGACAAAAGTGATCTATTCTCTGTGGAATGGACATGGTGCTCCCAGACTATTCAGCCTGCTCCCACAGGAAAGGCAAATGAAATTCCTCTGAGCCACAACCAAAAGTCTTTTCCAGAGCAGGCTTGGCAGTATTTAAAGGATTTATTTAATTCCTTACCTTCAAATAAATGAGCTTAGAGGGTTAGACTTTGCTGCGAAGAAGACTTACAAAAAAATAAAAATGTGTAGTGCATTTTGGCACATTATGTGGGTGGTATATGAATCAATAAAGCTTCCAGCTATAGAAAGCCTTTGGGTGCATAGAGATATTTTTTATTTATTCCAAACAGAGCTAAATCTGAATAGGCTTTTATTATTATTATTATTATTATTATTATTATTATTATTATTATTATTTGTATCAAAAAACAAGGACCTAACCCTCCCTGCACCCTTCCCTTTTCCCTGCTGTGCTACTAGTATACCCGCATAAAGCATTTATTTATTGCAAAAATTCATAAGGCGAAACTGTTGAAAAAAAATACTTGAGATGATTCCCTGCGTGTCTGCTTAGGCATATGCACATGTGATATGTGCAAGAGATTAGATATCTATGTACTTATCTAAGCCTGCTATCAGGCTATGTGCAGTCTGATGGAGACAGTGGCAAAGCTAACAGAGTCCTTAACTGATCACAAGATCCTGCTAGCCAAGATTGTTTGTGAGATGCTGTCTTTGTATATCAAGACTTGGTCAGTGTTGCATGTTGCCTGTGACAGGCATAAATTAAACTTTTTGTTCTCTGTTTTTATCTAAACTCTTTTATGTGTTTTCTATGACCAGAATTGACTGCTTGCTGTAGCTAGCATGAAGTTATCACAATGCTTCTAATTTGAGGCTCTAAGATTGTGAAACGTTCTAAAAGTTGTATCTGATGGCCAAAGTTTTTGATGGTGAGGAAAAAAATAAAAGAGTAAAAGAACTATTTCACTTTTTCTATTTCAGTTAGATTCCTATTTGAAAACAAAAGTTCTAACTTCTAGTTGTGGGAATTTAGCTCTCATCCAATACATTCACAGGAACTTCTCAGGTTAGGAGAGGGAAGACAGAACAGCCAGTGCTTTGCAAGACTTTTGCAAGGGCCATTTCAACCTACAAAGACAAATCCACGTGAAGGAGTCCAGATAGGATCTATGCAAGAGAGTCAAATGGCATTTTTCACCCAGGAATTAGTTCAAGGCTATCCCAATGATGGGCACTTTCATCACAACAGCATTCTCGGAGCAGCCTTCATATGCCTTAATAGCAGTTTCAAGATAATTACTGTTTCATCTTCCAGCTGGAAATTACCCATACTGCAATAGCTTATATTCCCATCACTTCCAGGAACTCAAAGTGGTTGGAGGATGAATAAAGGAGCATTTAGAAAAAGCTACCAGGAAGCAGCGTGGGCACATATACTCCCCAAAGTTCAGAGAATGTAGCAGTCTTTACTACACAAATGCTGGCCAAACTGAAAGAGATGTTTGTGGATTTCAAAGCCAGGCCAAAAGGATGGCATTTAGTGTCTGTGTTATAACGGAAATTAGTCTAATGATTATAATAGTTCACTTTGGTTTAAAATATCTAAGAATTGCCTATAATTTGGATATAATTGGAAATTGCTGATGGAAAAAAAAAAATCTTTTCTATATGTAAAGACCAATAGTAGTAAAAAGAATTTGGGGAAAAAAAAGAGAGAATCCTATGTATAATGAAACAGCAAAGTCCTAAACAGTTGTATATCAAAGTGAAATTCACTAAAATAAATCTAAACATCTTCTATGGGGCTGTTTGTATCTGGGGTGACTTTTTGGATTCCCTTCAGTTCAAAGGAGAGAAACAGTCAGGCTGAAGGTGCTGTTTGTCTCTTCATAAAGTCTCATCTAGGTCAAACATGTTGTGCCCTAAGAGTTTCAGTTTCCTCACTGACAGCCAGAGCCGAGTATGGTAGAAGGAGACAAGAAGATCCTAAAACTGGAGGAAAGTGAGCCTGGATTTTTGAAGAATGCAGCCGTACAGCTTTTGGCTATATGATTATGGTAAATTGACAGAAGGCTGAATGACTTAGCAGTAAAGATATTCAAAGTGCTACAAGAAAAGATGGAAATTTGCTAGGTAAATTCTCCCTTAACAGTTAGCACTGAAGCAATGCCTTCCTGGAGGAAAGTGTACAGCTGGAGATAAAATTAGTGAAAGAAGATGTTTGATATGGGAATCAGGCTGCAATTTAAGACGCTATATTTAGGAGGATACGTATAGTTGTCTAGATTTGAGTTCAATTTCTCAGATTCCATTATAGTCAATGGAGCTTTGTAAACTTTTATATTCAGTCTAAAGCAGACACCAACATTTGATCAGTTATGTCTAGAAGCAGACTTTTAATAGACCATGAAGAAAGGAAGAAATGGAATAAGAATTACAACTAAGCTTTTCAGAGCAAACTCTGAGCTTTATTTAGAAATAGGGCTAGAGCTGCAGCTCTATCAAGGATTTCATATCCTTGATATCAAACGGCATTTGGCAAGGAAGTGAATTCACTTAATATGGCCAGATTCCCTCATTTCTTCTTCCTAAGGAACATACCTTCAAATTCAAGTGAATGTGACTTAATTTTAATGAACTTTGCTCTGCCTGTCAATTTCAGTGGCACAATAACACCTCCACTTAGCTACCTACACAAAGATTTGAAGCATGTTCAAGGATAGATATGATAATGTAAAAAAATAGCAAGACAATTTCAGACCAAGTCAAGCTAGCAGATGAAGAGGCATGAACTTCCATGTCCTTCCTTGTTATAATATTGTCACATTTAATGTATTCACACTTCCAAGATTATAATATATTTTGCAGATGGAGAAATGAGGCACAAATGGAAATCTAAACAGACAGATACCTGCTTTATAGATATTTAGGATGATATTTGCATCTCTAAAAACTTCAGAAACATCAAGAAAAAATGCTGAATTGTTATCTTTGACCCCGACACAGTTTTGGCCCAGGCCAGTTCCTGCTCAGCTGATGGTGGGTTCAGGAGCCTGCCTGATAAACCTGCTGATGATTCAGGAGTCAGTACAGGCTCAGGTCTGTAGTTATGCAGGCAGTCTGGACACAGTTTACCTGTTTTCAAAGCTAAGGTAGTTTAAGAGAACAAGTGTAGTCAGACCATATCAGTCAAACTCAGGGCCAAAGAATGGTCCAAGTAGCACTTAATGTGCCAGAAATTAAATGTGTATTTAGCCATAACATTTGTGCTTTTTATGAAGAATATTTATCTGTCCTTAAAAGTGAGACAAGTTCCTAATTTGCTTAGGAACATCTTTGAATCGAAGCTGGCAAGTCTCTTTCTTTCAGTCAAAGATATTTTTCCCAATCTGTCCCTAAATGTTTTGACTAACATTAAAGAGTAGCAGAGAATAGGACACGCAGTTATACTTGATACTTAGCTACTATTTTACTTACAAAGGTCATTGAAAAGCCAAGTTCCACCCTGCATTAGTTAATTTTTCTGTTCTTTTTTTTTCCATTCCTCTTTCTTCTCTTGATCCAGCAGTCCTCTTACTATCTTCTCCTGTTTTTGTCATCACAGAGCAATGTACAGTTATTAACGTCTCCTCTCATTCCCAGTTCTTTTTGCATCTCTTTCCTGTTGTTGCCTCCAGTGACATGCAGTGATGCTAATGGGACGCAGTGCCACTGGCGTGCTGCCCCAAAGCCCTGCAAGGACTAGTTCAGAGGTAAAGAATTGCTTAAAAAGCCAGGAGCTTCTCTACCCAAGGGGAGGAAAAAGCAATTGCTGGCTGCGTTAGGAGCTGAACGCTCCTCGCCACTTCCTAGCAGAGCAGTTTAGAATCAAGCTCCACTGGATGATAATTGTTTTAACTACCTCTGTGGCTCTCTCTTTTATCCAGGGGCATGTCTGGGGAGAATGGAGGAGGATGGGTGAAACTGGGCAATTGGTGTCTGCCTAATTCACAGGGTATTCCTAATTGGGGGGGATAGATCACCCTGCCCTCCCTTTTCTCCCTTCCCTCCTCTTGCTCCATTCAGATGCAGTTTGATCTTGTACTTGCAGCATTTGTGAATAAGTTTATGCTTTCTTTCTACACTTGGCATAAAAATAGCAGGCACCAACATTAACAGCTTGACATTAGAAACTCATTCATTTTGTATGATTTTTGAATAGTAGGTATTGAAATAAATACAGGTCAACTAATAAAATTTGTAGGAGAAACTCCAGTGAGAAACTGAACTCTGCCCCAAATGACTGTCTACTCCTGTCTCTGGCAGTCCTATGTTTCCCTAGATGTGAGTGGAGAGTCTCTTGGGCAATGGAAGATGTTCATGCCACTACGGTGACACCTTGCCCAACTCCATGTGTATGCAATGTACTCATCTGCATGTGACCTGACTGCCTTAGTTCCCATCATAGTGAGTAGGGATATGTAAGACTCTACAATCAGTCATTCTGCGGAACAAATCAGCAAAGCAGTTTCAAACTTGGTTTTAGCATGAGACAAGTGACTTTCCAACTCCATTCACTGTCTGACAGAAATTTAAAAGAAAATTCCCCATGTAGATGGTTACACTGCATGCACCTATGCAGCTAGCCACCCAGAACACAAGCTTTCTTACAAGAGAAGGAACCTAGAGGAGAAGAAATGTCATAATAAACCCTAAACCAAGCCATACTGCATCAGCTGCATTAACGTATGTTTGAACAACTTGCTCTATCTCCTAAAAGGAGAAAAATACCTTAGATCAGGAGATTTAATGGTTCCTACCTGCAACAACAGAAAAGGAAAGCTAAGGGAAGTGTTCTTTGAAAGATGAAATGGCTGAACTAGAAGAAACTTTTGAAGTAAGTAGAGTCTTTAGCACTTTTAGACAAAGAATGAGATAGAAAAATTGACCAGAACAAAGACTCTTTCATTCGTTAAACACTTTCAACTTAAAGAAGACCTTTAAGTCCCTTCTCCACAGCTTCAGAAGACTTCTGTTTTGACTAGCCAAAAAAGTAGCAAGATCTTGTTACTGAGTACTAAATACTTAGGATCCTCAGCTTTGCTGGTTGTGTATATAACTAACAAAAACTTGTCAGAGCTGTTGACTTTTCTGCCACTGACTGGGTCTATCAGTTTGGCAACACAACAGAGAAAAAATATAGCTTGTCCAGGACACACTCCATTGTTTTTTTTTCAAGGTTTTATCAGTGATTGTACATTGGATTGAAAGATTTATGGGAATGTGCATATGTCCTAAACTTCCAAAAGGGAACTGCTCAGGTATAATGGCTCTTTCATAAGCTAATTGGTTATTCTGGGCATATCTTACACAGGAAGACTCGTGTGTTTTTCAGTGTTTCAGTGGAATTCCACTGCTACAAAACATAGCAGAAATGGTAATTCAGAGAAAAAAAAAAAAAAAGTAATTCCCATACTGGAATGTTTGCAGTCATTGCAGTCATGCTTTATTTATTTTTATTTATTTATTTATTTTTTTTTTGTAAGGACTAAATTCCGTTGCTATAACTGCTATATCCACCACAGAACTACAGAAAACTCTTTCATATCAGTTACCTTTCCTTCCTTTTCCCCAATATTTGTTTTGATTGTAGGTAAAGTAGAAAACGATTTCTTTTCTCTATTCTTTCTTCAGATCCAAATTTATTTAGTCCCATGTAGAGCTCTTACTATTTCAGTGAGATATGCGCTAACATGAGCCCTGTGTTTTACCTGCTCAAAAACAACAATAAAAAAATCTAGAAATATTTAGAAAGTGAAATTGCTAACTGTTTCCACTACCATTTTGATTTTGCAACAGTTTTGTACCAGTGAGAAGATCCTTTGGGCTAATGAGGATCATCATGTCCTGCAGGATTACTCCCTGCTTCTCTCAAGAGTTTATCAATCTGATCTAATGGTGGATCTGTTGTCAAATAATCATGAACATGATTCCTTTAGAATCCATCCTTCAGATGATGAATTTCATCCTATTCTTCTGCATTTTCCCAAGTTTAAGTCATATGCATAATTCTTATCATTGAAAATATATACAAACACTTAAGCTGTTCTTGTAAAATTCTGAATTAGACCTGAAACTGGACAAGAACTTAGAACTTAAACTGGGCAACAGAGTTCATTTTTACTAAGACTTCATATCTCCAATCAAGTCAATGGTATGAGGATGTAGATCACCATAGGAAGTCAAGATTCCCCACATTAAATATTTATTTGTAGACAAATTTTATTCTGTCAAAATTAATTTTGCCAGCTGATGTATTAATCTTTTTTTTTTTTTTTACAAAAAAAATGTTTCATAAAGAATAGAATTATTGATCAACAGTTTTGAAAGATCGTTTGGCTTGGCGCTTGGGGCATTCATCTGTGATGAAAAACAGTGCAATAAAACCCCCTAGTTTGTATGAAAGAGCACTAACTTGAATCTTAATCTCTTCCAACCTCAACCATTTTGTGATTCTGCCATCAGAATCACAAAATGGTTCAGCTATCAAGGGCTGTCCCCATTGATAACTTATTGCGTACCAAATAATGAAGTTTTTCTTAAGGGTTAATGCAAAATATTCCAATGATTTGAGGGATTTTGTTTGCCTTTTTTATTTTCTAGGTTCCAGTCATACTTTTGTTACTTCTCAAATCTTTGGCAGGTAGGCATTTGTCCAGAATTATCATGTTTGTGTCAGATAAAAAATTAAATGCCACTTCTTTTAGACTTTAGAGCTCTTTTTGTGCCCTCTGATTCCAAACCATTTCTTGCATCTTCCAGTTTTAGGTGGAGTCTGACAATTGCTCTACAGTTTCATACTCACCTCCCTTTCTAAGGTCCTGGATAGATGAACAATTACTGGTAGGCAAATGAACCTGGAGATTTGAGATAGATTTATTTATTCCATAGTACCTGTGCTAACTAATTAAACATGGTGTAGCTTAGCTCTCTGTGAACATCACTGAGTTGTCTTTTCTTGAGTAGTCACTGCTTTTTAATATAGAGAATCAATTCAAAAACACCAAATCCTGCATCAATTGAATATGATACAATAAGATTAAAACTTAATGCTGAAGAAGAAGTAGTAAATCATAAATCTAGCTGGAATAGTATTAAGGCAAGAAAATGTGACCATGAGGTCAATGTGACCTGTGGCTATGAAAGCAACATCCTTGCATATTTATCTAGAGGAGCAATTCTTCAAAAGCAAGCTCTGATACAACTGTAGTGGGAGTATCTTATCCATCTGGGTATTTCTTTATGACCAATGGGAAAAAAAAATGCTTTTAGAAAAGATTGGGGACTTGAGAAGGATCAGTTTAAAAGGAGAGATTAAAAGTACTGAATACAGCCCTGAGGGAAGGCAACAGTCTAAAAACATTGGAAAATTGCAGGCATTAAGGACTGAAAACAAACATCTGAGGTACTAGTAGAGGGTTTAGTTAGATCCCCTTTTCCCATGTGAAATTGTGGGTGAATTTCCAGATAAACTTGTTTAGAGTGATACCCATTAGCTTATAATAGTATTGTGAACAACATTGTGTGGGAATTTAAAAAATGCTATCATGGTGCCTAAAAAAATATATGTGTGAATTGACTGTAGGAAGTAACTCTATACAGGCTAGGAGATAGTTTAGCATAATCAGCTTCTTCCATCCATAGCTCAGAGGATATCACACATTATTAAAAGCAGATACCTCTGTCCACTTGACTACTAGTTTCTTGCTGATCAAGAATATAAAATTTAGGTATTAAAATCAACCACAGGAGGGCTCTTGCATTATTTCCCCGCAAAAAAATAATAAACCTATTAAGGATAATAAAAGCAAGAAACCTATTCAACCACACATAGATAGAGATTGCAAAGACAAAGATCAAATTAACCTGTTCTCCAGCTGCTCATTAATCAAAACACTACTCTCTAACTAAGGAAGATAGTCTTCAGAATAAATACTTGTCGAAGGTGTTCAGAGAATATGCTTTTCCTTGTCTTGGTCTAGTGGAAAGATTTGACACCTCTTCCAGATTTTATATGAAGTTCATGATATAATGGCAATGGATATGACTTAAGAAAATTATTAGAATTTTGCAAAAATTTATTTCTTCTCCTTGGTCTAATGAAAAAAAGAAAAATAGTGAAAGCAGAAGAAGGACAGTTTGTCGTACAATGACTGCACAGTGGTCCTAGAAAAGTAGCTTCAAAAGGCAGTTTTGAATGCAGCAGAATGGGAACTTCACCTCTGATATATTCCACTTCAACTGAAGCACTAAGTTTCTTCCTGTCACTATAGAGCTCATCTCATGTGAGATGATAATCTATTAACACTCTAGAAATGTCCTCTCTCTGCAAATATTGAAGGAAACTCAAATGGCTAAACTCATAAATAAATACTTACTAGGTTGATAAATCCGTATCTTAGACCTAGATTCCTCATTTTATGAGGATCAAATCATGAGTGATCAAACCACCAAGATATAGAGAGTTTTGAAATGATTTGAATTTCTTTCTGCTACTTCCTTTCTGCCAGAAATTCACTCATTGTCGACACTGATGAATATTGTCTCTTTTAAATCTCACTTTTTGGCAATATTTTCCAAAGGGAGCAAAAGGAAAAAAAAAATTAATTTGGTAATTCATGAACAGCCATTTGTGATATAAACAGCTCAAATGCCAGCTTTCCTAGAGACACCTATTTTTCAGAAGCCTTCATCCCTTTGGGTATTGGGCTTCAACAGCAAGTCCATCCACAGGTGCCACCATGAGGGATATGAGCAGAGTGCAACACTGCAATTTTTGCACATCTGCACCTGGCCTGTCCTGAAAACCTGTCCCCACCACAGCTGCCCCTGGCACTTATCCCTTTTTCCGACCTCTGATGTTTTTCTACAAGCCCTCAAGGCCCAGCGTGTCTGGCAATCAGGACAGCCAGCCACCAAGCCATGATGAGCAGTAATCATGTGAGGAGAATTCCTTCAGAGTCCCCCCGATTTGTCCCTGTCTCCCTCCCCTCCGGAGTGCTTGCTCTTTCATACTTCATTGGAGAATTGTGTTATCTCCATGAGATGTGACCAGGCTTAGCACAGGAATGTCTGTGGCATCACACAGACCTCCTGCAGGAAACACGGGAATGGGATGAGTTTCCTAATTGAAAGGCACAGGGGCTCTCCTTGACTGCAGGAAAATATATATAATATATATTTTAAAAAATAGAGAATGAAAAAAGGAGAATGAGGGAGAAAGAGAAAAAAGAGACAGCAACTTTTTTTTTCTCCCTTCTTCTCCTCTGAAGGAAGCAGCAGTGTCTCCTTGCAGAACGACAACCCTCAGGATACAGCAGTTGTCTTCAAATCTGTGACCATAAAAAATCATTATCTCTGTGAAATACAGCAATTTGGGAGATAATCAAACAGTGACCAGGGGGCAGAGCTGCCAATCTGAAGGATTATGCTCTGTGCACGCTTGATTCTGTCTGACCTTCCTCCGAGCCAGCTGTCAGCTTGGCGAAAACGCACACGGATCGACTCAGGGCACATTCATTAGACTGTCTTCGGTGAAGAAGTCATTTGCATAAAACCCCAGCTTTCTTAATTAGTACTTCATTTTTCCCTTGACTTATTTTGTGGCTAAGTTCACTCGCTTTTTCTTTCTTTTTTTTTTTTTTTTTTTGACT
>JAVCKT010029961.1:0-13993 GCA_032273925.1 Rhynchotus rufescens | reverse complement strand
TACACTTGTTTCACAGCTCTTGATATTTAGGGGAACACACACACACACACACACACACAAAAGGAGGGAGGATGGACAATCATTTTCATACAATGATATTCCAAAAGATAAAGGTGATTATAATGATCTTGGGTCTGTTATGGGTCAGGCAGTCAGAACGCACAAGGAGACTTCAAGTGGTATATCAAGCAAGGCACTACTAACTGGCTAAATACTAAGTAAATACTATTAAAATAAGTTCTGATTTGGGAAAAGGTTTCAGAAAGCTCATTTTTGATTGCAAAAAGCTGATTAGCAATTCATTTGCATTTCTCATATCCACTCAATATTGAGAGTCAAAGCCTTTGGGGTACAGTAGGTGGAATAGTATTGCTCTTCATACTACAGTCTACCCATCATGCAAAAAAAAAAAAAAAAATAAATAAAATCTCTTCCTTTTGACAATATATATATTTTTTTGACTATTTCCTCCATATGGTAATCAGTCCTGGTCTTTAAGAACGGTAATCTTAAAATTCATCTCCTGCAAGTTGGATATGTGTTCTTTTATAAGGCCTAATACTTCACAAATAAAGTCTTAGACAATGTGCCAAAAAAATTGACTGAAGTCTGCTCTGTTAAAAGATGGAAGATTTATCCGGTTTTAGCAAATGTCAAATCATTGGCTATTGCTTTTAAGTTTAATAAAAGATATAATGGTTTCTAGATAGCCTCTAAATAAAGATTACTATGAATAGAGAAATGATTTACCAATAGTCACCACAATGAGATTTCTTTAAAGGTTACAATCATCAGTTATTTAGCTGAAACACTGCTGAGAATGCCTGGTCATTTCTTGAATAATGCATAATGTTCTTTGTAGATTTGATCTGTATTATAACAATACAGATATTTCTAAAATAATGGAGAAAACTATCTGTTACTTTCCAATTGCTCAAGATATCATTTCCATGAAGTAATTGACTCTGAAAATATTATATGGAGTCACTTGAGTGTTCATTTTCAAGCACAACTTGTAGTGATTGCTACACAATAGGCATCAGAAAACAAACTCATCAGCTTTTATAGACTTTTAAGAAAAGCCATGATTAATACTGGGCAGAGTAAAGGACCTTCCCGAAATACTAAATTAAATTGATTAAATTGCTGTACAGTACTAAGGGACAAATTTAAAACTAAGCTTTGAAATTTAATTATTAACAAGTAGGCCATCACATTTGGAAAAATAAATGAATAAAGCAGTTGCTGAGAGAGCGTGTGTTCCTCTCTCACAATTTTCCAAACGCCTTTAAGTCTATTTGGGAGATTGCTTGAGGACACAAAGTATAACGTCTAGTGTTTTACTGTTGGATTATCAACCATACTTCATACGAAGCTGCAAGCTATTTATGTGAACTTGTTTATCCATATGAACTTCTTCAAGGGCAGCAAAAAAGCAACCTTAATAAACTAAAACAAATTCCTTTTGATGCGATTTCATGAATGTTTGATCAGAATGTGCTAACATATTTCTCTACAAAAAGAACCAGTGAAATAATAAAACATACCTGTATTTTACAGTTCAAACTGCTTGTGGTGGGTTCTTACACTATGAAACACCCTTTATTGGTAGTGGCTGAGCATTATTTTAATTCACTGACAGATACAAAATACAAACCCTGCTTAGTAGAAAAAACTTCCAAAGACAAAAGAAAAAAAACATTAAAAGTTCCTGGGTTTCCATATGGCTCAGAGATTAGGAATGGCTAGAAAAGGAACCAGCCATCTCACCAGCTGAAGGCAGAACGGGATTCTTGCCTCAGATAGGGTGGAAAGACAGCAGGAAGCATTTCCCTAGGCTTTTCAGGGAAAGGAACATTTTATTCTGGACCAGAGGATTTTTGTTCAAATAAGTTGTTTTCTAAGAACAAGGCTTCATTCTCCCTAAAATTCTGCTAGACTAGACTGGATGAAGCACAAAAATGAAAGCACCCATATTCAAATACATATTCTCACTCCACAAGAAAATAATACAAAAAGACAGATCCCATATATAGAGGCCTGCAAAATGCAGCCTTTTTTAAACACAGGACCCCTTATAGAAGCACTGTAGGGATGGTGGTGGGAGGAACTTCCAATATTAATGGACAGATCATAGACTCTACAGCAAAAGGGCCACTTTATATGACTCTTGAAATATTGTTTAATTGCCTGAGAAAAAAACTCTCGTACTGAAAAAATGGGGAACATTTGCATATTATATCACAAGCCTGATGAACCATGTTATACTCATGGTCTCGATGATGTAATTACCTTTTTTTCCGTCCATGAAAATTATATATGATGTGGCAGGTAATATAAATGAAATATATGAAGTGACGCAAATAACTCCAGCTACTAAATTGTCAGCCTGAAAGTCCTCTGCTTTTGCCCTCCACGTCTATCTTCTTTTTCCAGTGAAAAATAAAGCTTTTCTTTGCTAAAATTATTTCCTCTGCATGGAAAACAATTAGAAGCTATTTTCACAGCTGGCATCAACAATCCTGCACAGACATTTTAGGGTTGATAAATAAGATCCCATCATCCTACACCTACTTTTACATGTGGATATTTGTGTGGTCTTTCACTATACGTAACCTATTCATTTTAGTGTGGACTAAACTCCTAAGTTCCCTGATATGGGAAAATTCAAGTTCTCAAATCACATATTCTTCTTTCCAAAATATTGCCCCTGCAAAATGTGAGATCTGTATCTGAAATAAAGCAAGCTAATTTTCTCTGCTGTCAAAACCAGACCAATCACTTCTACAGTTTTTGGTGGCTGGGTTTTGTTAATGTTGTTTGTACACTACATTGAAATACCTTTCAGACATAGACATCTGTCTATGTAAGAGGAATATGATCTAAAAAAAAGTGTCCAGTTGATAAAAGTCATTAAGAACACCAGTTAGGACAAATCAATACAAATATATCTTCTAAAACCAAGCTCCTGATTTCTCTATTACACTAGACTTCTGTGGCACCTTCTGTCTAAAAAACATGTTTTATCGCTAACTGCTTGTTTAAGCATGAAAAGGAGACGTGCAATATTGAAATGAGTCTATTTTGGCTAAAACTTTGATAGATACCTACAGTCTTAGGAGATTGCACATTACAAGACACAAAATCCTTGACTAACCTTGTCTCTGACCTGATGACTGGAAAACCTAAATGTGATGATTTCTGAACACAAAAAAAAAGGTTCTGCCTTTAATGTATAGCTAAATTCAGAGAACTTATGTAATGTTTGAGTCCCCCAGATCAAGAAACGATGCTGTGATTCACTCAAACCTTCCTTTTATAAGATGCTGAAATACTCAAAGAATCTCAATCATTGCTAAGTAACTTGAAACAATTTGAGATACAGCCATAGGGCTCCTAGGAAATGTAGCTGTTATATTGATAACTGATTGCTGTTAAATCAAAGATGAATAAAATAAGAGGTTTATTTCACCTTCACATGGTGTCTTTCTCATGCAGACCTCAGATTTCCACATTTGTATCCCTTTAAAGGATTTGATATGCAGGGAAAGAAGAAAGGATGACGGTAAAAATTTCAATTTAGAGGTTACTAAAGGCTGCCATATTCAATACTCTACGACACGCTTGCTCCATACCTTTTACTGATGTATTAGGTGGTGGTCCTTCCATTCTCAAGTTCCACGGAGGATCTCCTTGATTAGCAAAGTCCCTCATTTTCAGATAACTAATTGTAAGTCGGATGATGGATGCCTTGTCAAGCTGGCTGGTGATGGCTGCAGGCAGCGGCAACAACTTTGCCAACTCATAGAATTCAAAATTCTCTTTTCCCCGTCGAGAGCGAGCAGCATCTCGGGACTTTTCCTTCCTCAGAGCTTGTAAACTGAAAAACAAAGCAGGACATTCATCAATATTTGTGTTCTGTAGCATTTAACCAACTTTTTCCATTGCCAGTCTTCAAACAATCTGCAAATTATCACATTTTTAAAGTGTTCATGATCATAGATATACAGGCTTTAGGATATATTTCACCATCTTTGGATATTTAAAGTCAATAATGGCCTTTGTGTCTCAGCGGTAGCCAACCCGTTAAGTAGCTGCTCCTAACTCTTTTCACCTGCTTCCTTTCCAGCTGCCTGTTGCTCTGCTGCCAGTCACACAGATTCACAGGAAAGCTGCATTCCTGTGAATTCTGTGAATCTATGTGTAAATTCACATGGCATTTCCCTGCGTGGATGCTATTGCTCCTCCCGACCCAGGGCTGCCCACCTGCAGCTATATTTGGGCCCAATTCTGCCTCTAGGGAGGGGGAAAGAAAAGCAGATGAGGCCAAGGTGACCATCAGGTTGTAAAGCAGCTTTGGCGGTGCAGAAGTCCCAGGTCTGCTGTAATAACACAAACCTCCCTGGGTTACGGGAAGGTGCTTTTTATGGGGTGTTCAGCTGTCCTTGCTGGGGGAACAGTCACCTTTGCCAGAGGGGTGAGCAAGCAGTTCACAGAGCTACGTGCATGAGGCTTCACATTTTAATTCACTGCCACATAAACGTCAGGCTTTCAGACAACCTTCTGGTCAGAAGGGATTTTCTGCTCTACCCTGAGCAGGTGGCAGTGCAGAGAGACATTTGTTTGCTCCCGTCGCATCCGTGTTTCACTGCCTGCCACCTGTATGCAAAGGGAAGAGGCCTAGAGGTAACACAGATCTTTTTCTGGGGCTGTTTAACTGCTGTGTTCCTGCTGAACACACATTGGGATGATAACACGTAACTGCTGATTTTCCCTGAAACTCCATTTGCATTTTGCTTCAAGGTAGGAAAATGCAGGGATTTTTTTTTAAGGGAAACATGGGCTAACTTTCCTTTTGTGTGGTTTGGGAAAGATAAAGAAACGTGCAGCATATTTCCCAGAAGGGAATGATACAAAATGCCTCATTTTTGTTTCAAGACAGTTCTTTAAAACATATTTTATGATAAGGATATGATCAGCTTGGCCATACTTCTGCTTGTCAGATGGAGATTGGTGTCAATGTTGATGTTGCTGTCTGCCAATCAATGTGTTAAAGTGAGTAGAAACACTTCTTGCCTCTGAAAAAGACCACATCTTTCCTTTGCTTCCTTTGATTACATTTTTATTTGACCAAGTTTGAAGAATCCCAGAAGAGCCAAAAGATTCTCAACTTTGAAAGTCAATGCTGAGAAGACTGACTGGTCCATCTTTCCACATCACCTAACTTTTAATTCTATCTAAGAAGGTGGCTTTTAAGACATCCCTGATAAAACAAGTCATAAACATCACAGGTCCCATCAACTTTTGGAATGGAAAGGTTCAATTCAATTGGAAGGAACAATTACATAGAATATTCCTTAGCAAAACCAGAGGCTGAACTTGCTTTTTGGTATGTACTATTTACGCAGCTTCGGCTTCAGCTGAGCACTGCTGAAACTGAAGGAAATATTGCAATGCAAACTTAAAATACATTATTTGATCGTTAACATTTGTAATAGCAACCTCATAAGCTGAAAAGGAAGGCTACTTATACATAAACAACAGTTTTGAGGAGCTGGTGGTGTATATTTAAGCTCGAAGAGTATAATATCCCAAGGCAGAGGGGATAGTGAGTCGATAGCACGGATGTACAAAAGCAACATCTGACAACCCATACTACAGGCAACATTCACTTCATGACCAGCGATGCTCTTAACCAAGCACTGTGCTGGTAACCCCAACGGTTGGTAGAAGAGAAGGCTGCAGAGCTCCCAGTGCAAAGCAGTAGCACCAACACAGGAGCAACATTCGTCTCACACGCAAGGAACAGCTCTTAAATAGGGTCTCCCAAATGGCAAGCAAAAGCTACATGCACTACCTGTGGTTCTCTCAAGCAACAACCGAGTTTGGGTGAAATCTACCCAAAGGCTTAATGACTAGAAAACTAATGCTATTTTGGATTAGAGTTTTCTAAAATACGTTATTTTTCCTTTTATTGCCTTTCCAGATGGACTGATACAAAGAAGGTCTGCTTTTACAGATGAAAGCATATGACGCTATCATATAATTTCAAAATGGTATATGCAACATTTCTGAAGTCATTTTTCTATTAAAGACACAGCAGATGCAGAAGACATGATAATACAGTGTTGCATAAAAGTTTTATTAGCACTCATAACTCACTTGCGATTTCATTGTGCTTGTGGTCATTCCAGGCTTAACCTCCTTTATCTGTACCTCCACATCATTTTATATCTTTTTTATTTATAAGCATATATATGCATCCATATCTGGGCGCACAACCAGAACCTCTGCATGTCTGACAGATCATCATCTGTCACTTTAAAGATGGGCCAATCACAGCTCCTAATTTTTGCAGTATATAATAGCTGTCAAATATGTTACTGAATATCAACCGCTGCACTGACCTAAATTAACAAGGATTTTTAGCATGTCAGTACCCAGGTCTGTGTCTTAGATTGGGCAGTAAAAATTAGCGAAATAATTTTCAGGGTTTAATTCTGGAGGTTTTCATCCAAAACCAGGGGAATGTTTATGGTTACAAATGAATATTTCTATCTGCAAATTAAAAGTACAGCTTGGAAGCACACACATATGTTGGTTTTGCCCCATTTGGAAAGGCAGAAAGCACTTGCCTTCCCGCTTCCACTGCCCCTCTAGCCCCGGCTGGCAGCCCAAGGCAGAACCCAGCCCCAAGCCCTGCTCAGGGACGCCCTGCTCAGGGACCCACTGCACTGTGGGCTCACACAGAGGGACAGGCTGGGCTGGGGACACGCAGAGGGACACGCTGGGCTGTGCCACAGCCATAAAGCAATGTTTGAGGGGTGGGCAAGTTGTGGAGAATGGAACATATTGGCTCAAGTTAGCGGAAAGGTGCAGCTTGTCTACAGTTTACTGGCATAGTTCATAGCTCATCTTCATGCGACAAGCAAAAAAAAAAGTATGTCAAACTATTAAAAAAGATACACAGTATTTTTCACAATTCTATTGAAATCCTCCTTGACTTGAGGAACTCTACGAGCACAATACTATTCCAGAACACAGCACTTCTCATTGTGCTGCACAATATCGTATTCGTTAACTTGGCTGTTAGCAACCACCAGTGAATTGCCTAAGCTTCTAACAGCAATATGGATTAGTGGCAGCAAACCCAGATCCAGCACCACCACAATACTTAGCAGCAGTAGCTAATGTTTATCACAAGTTTTATAGGGAACAAAGCAATGCATGTGTGCATGCGTGTGTGTGTATCTATCAATACAGTCTTTTAAATCCCAGGATCAGAAAGTCCACTCCAATCATTCTCCATCTCTCCCTGTGCCTTTGGTAGGTGGGAGTTATATCCATTTCACAGAAAAGAAACTAGATATACAGAAAGGAAAGAGCACAGAGCATCACAATTCAATTCTAACCCCACAGGCTGTCCTCCCACCAGAACAGACTTTCAGCTATGTATATGTTTCTTTGCATGACATTTTCCAATACAAAGAACACAGAAATGCTTACTGGCCATGGGCCTTAGCTGTACTATTACATCAGAAAATATACACTGCTTCCAAGTCCACAGGTCAGCATTTGTGCAATTCTATATGATACATGCTAGCAACACATTCTCTTATATTGTCCTTATCCTCCTGTAGTTTATTATAGGAGTTTGACATCAGGCATTTTTTTTCTTTTTTTTTTTTTTTTTAATTTAGATCAATATTTGATTTTTTTTTCTTTTAAAAAAGATATTTAGATCATATCTGCACTTGCATCAATTCAGTGTAGAGAAAAGCTGGGCACTGCAATTAGTATGAATGCTTGTACATTCTGACCTCTTACAGGACTGAGCTGGATTCCCCATTCCCTCACTTAGTCACATTCCTGAGGAGGCTTCAAGTCGACTAAAGAAAATGATGATGGCAGGTAAGCCCACTTATAGCAGGCATATAGGAAAGCTGGCTCTTAATGGTTGGGCAATTCACTAATTTTGTCCAAGTCCTCCCAAGTTCTCCCCTATAAAAATCTCCTGTTTTCATTTCACTGATCATTTTATCCCAGGTTAGCTGCACTAAATGCAAAGCTCCAAGAAAGCAGCACCAGAACAATTATTTGGAAAAGTATTTCTTTTGCTTCTAAATGATTTCCCTCTCCCCTTCCCCCCCAATCCAGGTCTTTTTGAAAAATATTTGCTAATAGTCACATCTTAAAAATGGAACTTAATCTGAACCATGTTTGCAGACTCTACAGTTGATTTGGACTGGAAAAAAAGATGAAGGAAGAAGAGCACGGTAACCTGCTTGACTGACTTACACAGATTGCAGTTGAGAAGTCCAATCTAGCAAATTAAGCATCACCACTGATGGCACTAGGTGCCTAAAGCCTCCTGTTGTTAATGTTATCTGCTATTGTTCTATTTTTGCATATGTTGTGCTCTAGAAAGTTCAAAAATATGCACGAAATTGGCTGTGTTTTCAGGATAGCAGTGTAAGTGAATAGAGGAAAATAATGCAAAAGAGCTAATGTTCCTGCAGATGTGAATGTGACTTAACAGGAGAAAACAAATGATAAACAACAACAGAAAAATCTCCAATTAAAACAAAGTGACTCAAATTCAGTTAGTTATGAAAAATCAATACCGGAAGTTAATATGTTTATCTTTCGTTTCTACACAAACGATGCGTAGTGATTTTGTTATCACTTTTTACATTTTATTTTTTGATATAACTTTCTAATTCTTTTTTCTTCCTTTTTCTGTTTGTCTTTTTTCCTAGCGTCTTAGAGCAACTTCCTTTTCATAGTACTAAATTCAGAAACAAGTGGCAAGAACTTCAAGATTAATAAAAACAGTTATGCTGTTTAAATGAGAAGAGTACTTCTGTGAGGGCAAAATCTCAAAAAAAAAAGAATCAAAAGCCATATATTAAATTTTACCACCTTCTTCTTCTTCTTTCTTTTTTAAGTATATCTGAGAAGTCAGACAGGCAGATTTTTATGGATTTTCCTACTTGTTTGCCTAGGAGATCCGACCATTGCTCAGTCTCACTATTTATCAATTAATCTAGCATGCAGCCTCAAAGGAAAAAGGTCGACCTGTATTAAAAATTCATCCATCAAAAATTCATCAAAGACTTCAGCATTTTAACTCGTGAACCTTTGAACACCTGCACACTTGTCAGATCTGTGGTCATAGTTAATGGTGGAATCCATAGCTACTACAGTATCCATACTGGCGCTGACACGAGCTGCATGAGGAGACTTTCAGGCAGAAAGCACACCATTTCAGGTAAAAAATAAAATAAAAGAATAATAAAATAACAACAAAAAAAAAATACTTTCAGGCACAGCACATAATCCAGTGACCACCCTGCTTTCTCAGGCTGTCCTTTGAACCGAGTCAGATGTCAGCTATGAGAAGTCAGTCAAATCAGACCCTTTGAATGATCAAACACTTTCCAGGGAGATGCTTTTTCTTCCCCCACACTATACATATCGCTGTTCTTAGAAGGCACAAGTTTGCCACAAATGCAAACAAAACCATTAACTGCCATTATCATCTGCGGCCGAGCAAATTGAAGGCATTTAACGCTGTCCAAGGCAAGGGAATGATTTCAGAAGCCCTTCTTTAATGTGTGAAGAAAGCTCTATAGTATATGCTGGAAGTTGGAGCTGGAACCTTCAAGTTCAAGGTAAAAACTCTGCTGCTTAACTAATGCACTGCTCATAGCTGTCATCATTAATTTATGTTAGCCTCTGTAAACATCAAGAGTATAATAGGCCAATTTCACAACTAAATATAGATGCACATTTTGCCCTTATATAAATGGCAGATTGCTGCTGTAGATCATCACTGCAGCAACACGTCAGTAAAGATGCACTGTTTGATGGTCTGATGCTCACACAATATATAAAACCAGTTGTAATGGTTGTTTGGAAGCAAAGTGTAACATAGCAGCAAAATTTCATTTGTTCCACAAACTCAGGATATATTAAGCTTGGCTGACAAAGACTGTTTGATGTGCTAAATCAGTTTGACCTTCATTTTTGCTTTATATTTCTCATTTAACACATGAAATGACCATTATTTTTTCACTATATAAGAAAATATCACAGAACTGATTTCTATTAAAATGCCTTCTTTCATTGTAGATAACAAAAATACATTTTTCCAACCGTTTTAACAATTATTGAAGAAATAATGTGCAACATATGAAAAATATAATACTTAAATTAACTGTTTTTTTTTTTTTTTTTTTTAACTATCACAAGGACTTGAAATTCTTTTGTTTGGGTTTTTGTTCTAGATAAGAGGCATTTCCTTTATTTCATTTTCAATGTGAAAAAAATAGTTCAAAAATTATCTTCAGAAAGAAAGGTTTGTATATGCTTGAACTGATCATTAAATCGAATGTTTTCTCACCAATAAGCATCTTTGTTGTAACATTCGAATAACGGGATTTACTTCCAAAGTGAGTCATTAGTACCTGATAATAGAAAGCTGGCAGCTTTTTAAGAATTCCAAACTCACCATCCGACACGATCTTTTAAAACTAATATATATACTTTGATACAGCAACAATTAAGCAAGCTGCGATACTTCAGTTCAGACCTAAACTCCACAACCCGAACACCAGTTTTGATCTTCTTTGCTTTTTATGGCGAACTAAGCAATTGGCAGCCTCCTGATAATAGAGAAAGTGCAGTTTTATCAAGCAATTTTGCAGCGCCCAATAAACAGCGCTTTACCTTGGAGCAACTTGTACATTTCACACCTTAAATTTCTATTTACCAAATCAGCTAATCACTTCACAATTGAACTTCTCAGAACAAAAAATTATCAATTAAAGTGGTTGAAACTCCTGCAAATTATCATTTAGGAATGAAGTAATTGCTTTCATCAGGGCAGAAAAGCCCGCCAGAACAGAAATGTCACTTCAGATTAGTGTTCTCACTCCTGAAGCTATGGATGACACAGCTGATATAAGACTAAATGCCAAGACCAATCAATTGCTTTTGTGGCTCTGTTCTGAGCTGCTGTAAAAGGGGCCATTTTCTAGGATCTACTCTTCATTATAGTAAATGCTATCTCCTTGGTAACATAATTCCATTTCTCATAAATTCCGTCTGAGAGCATTGTCCTAACAATAGATGTTTGTGGAAAAGAATGCTGTTGGTTTAATGCAAAGAAATTAAGTGTGAACGGCTGTCAAAGTACTATAGTTTACTTGTTCTTAAACATAAATTGAAGTCTTCTACATTAAAAAAAACGAATACTTTGGAGGAAATGAATGTTCCGAACCAGTGTAATATATTGCATTTGGAAGTGGTGTGTTTCTGATTGAGAGTTTAGACTTTTTTTTTTGTATACATATGTTCTGTCTATAGTGGGCACACTAGTCCCTGGCAGAGATTTGTCAGATTAAGAGCGAGTAGATAAACACTCCACTTATTTCACAGCAGTGCAGTTAGGAAATGTGAAACGGCGGAAGAAAACACGGCCTCATTATCATATGACATGCTATTTGTTAGCAGACTCATCTGTGTATAAGAGCCCTCTTTGAACCGAGCCCTTACTAGAAATATCTGTATTTCAATTTGTATTGTTCAGCTTCCTAAAATACTAAGAATCTGAGTTATGGTCTCCAATTAAAAGGATATCTGAGAAGCTAATTTGGTGGAACAGCAGCAATTTCCTGCACTGCTCTCCTCATGACTGAAGTTTAGAAACAAATTCAAGATTACAGATTTTCATTCAAAACAGGATGAAAAGTATTCCTCTCTCAATGAGCACAAGCAATTCCAATTAACAACAACAAGAGTTATGAGACAGGAGAATATATTACCGAATATGTAAAGAAGTAATTTATTCAGCATTAAGATGAAAAGTGCACCTTTACTATAGTCTTTTCCATGGGTAGCCAAGGAAATATCCCAGGTGCGCTGCCATGGGAATGCAAACGGAGCCGTGTCGGCAGGCAGCCTCCCAAAGGCACGGAGAGCTGCGCTGCGCATGGCGAACACAGGGGACAACGAGGCCCCAGGTCACAGCTCCGGCACAGAGCCGAGGGCCACTTGAAACTACGAGGGCAGGTAGGTGTTAGTCCAAGCCATCGCCACATGCTCCCGCGGTGCCCTGCACAGGTTCAATGAGCTCTACGCTTTGGGGCAGGTAGCAGTCACTAGATAAACAAGTCACTGCACGAAATGAATAAGCAGAAGCCAAACCTGTAAGTCAGATCTTGTTTAGGGGAGTCCTGCCTTTAAGCAGCAGCATCTCCAATTCAGGAGATTCTTCTCCGCAGCACTTGAGTCAATCTTTCAAAAACGAGCATGAGAAACAGCTGCTATTTTCTATACCTATACCAAATCTATGGCAGAGATCTTTCCTGGAACGGTTATATCAGCTACAGCCATTATATTCCATAACATTATTCCACTGGTGGTAGCTCTGGCATGAACCACCACCCTACTACTAATTTATTTATTGGGTACACGCTGTGTCTGTGCCAAGAGGTTTGTCTATAGCTGAGGAGTCTGAAAGCACAGCTCTGTCTTGATACGTCCAATACGTCCCATGTTTGTTCCTCACAGATGACTTAAGAGAGATTTTGTGACAATTGGCAGTATTTTCTGCAACGGCCTCTTCCAAGCGAGTTCCCAGAGCCAGGAGGAGAGACCAGCATTATAACCTCTTTCACTACTGTCCCATAAATAATGTCTTAGGCGGTGTACTGTCAGCTGCTGTAATGCCAAAATGCATCTGCAGGAAGGTAACATGTGTTATCTCCCTAACCTTTCTCATCTTCATCACCCTCATCCTCCCACAATTCTCACCTTCCCACCTAGAAGTTCTGTTTATACTGACAGATCCAGGAGAAGCAAGCTGGAGTGCAAACATCTCTACTTAGAACGTTAACATCTTTTATGAAGAAGGTGTACAGGAGATATTGACACTGCAATCCAAAGGAGCTCCTGCAGTTTAGAGACACCTCTAAGCTACCTGAAAACTGACAACAGAGCAACAGCAAGATAGACCCAAGGATAAGCTACATGTCCAATGCCACCCCTGAATCCTGGGCACCTTGTGCAGACCTACACTGACAGAGGTCCTGCTGTCATTGATACTGAAGCTAGCTAGTTCAAAGATAGTTCCAGCAACCCCTGCGGGAGCTGTGGGGGAGGCAGATCCGCTGAGTCCTCGAGACAGAGCCATGCGTTCAAGATTCCCATCTGCAATCTCAGGACAACCCTGCTTCCTGTGAGAGTCTCCAGCAGCTCATCATTGGATTTGCTGAAGCTCATCTTTCCAGAAACACAAGCTCTGCTCTCACAGGCACGGGGCTAGCTGTGCTATGAACACAACTCTGTGGAGTGAATGAGCTACGGGGCCTTTCTTTCACTTCTAGGCCAGCAGCTTGAATCCCGAGCTAGTGAAATTAATGTGAATTAATTCCAGCAGAACACAAGACTGCAAGGACAGCCCAGGCAGGCATCTCTTTCACACACACGAAGCAAAGTGCAGCTTACTACTGTCTACTTATTGCTTCCCAAGGCAGGCAGCCGTCTCCAACAAGTTCCCTTGCAGAGGGGCTACGTTTACTTTCTACTTACACCTATGGCAGAACCTACATTTCTAACTGCTGTGCAAACACAAGAGAAAGGTAGGAGTAGTTTTGGGGATAGGGAAGGAAGAATCTGGCCAGAAAACACTAATAAGAAAATAAAAAAAAAAAAAAAAGAGTTGATTTTTAAGTCTAAACCGACAACTTTCATACCTTTAGTAGAGTTACAACAGACTAAAAAGTTTTAAGAAACAGAAACAAGCAAGTGCATCGTCTTGGACACAGGATGCTTACCTAACTTTAAACATAGACACAGTTCTTCCATAATCTGTGTCCCGTTTTGGGCTCCCCAGTACAAGAGGGATGGAGAGTGGAGCTGCTGGAGAGAGTCCAGCGCAGGGCTACGAGGATGATCAGGGGCCTGGAACATCTGCCCTATGAGGAAA
>JAVCKT010029959.1:16349-29780 GCA_032273925.1 Rhynchotus rufescens | reverse complement strand
ATCAAATTTAAAATATCTATTGTTTTAAATAACCTTTTTTTTTTTCTTTTTTTTTTTTTCCTCTTTCCGCAGGGGTCAGTTATTTGCATCCTCAGTAAGCTCTGCTGTTCAAGACACCACGGTCCCGGCGCACGGCGCGCTCGCAGCGCCGGGGCGCAGCCATGCGAGCCGTCGCTGCGGGCCTCGCTGCCGGGAGGAGCGCGCGCGCGAGGGGACCGCGCGCAGGCGAAGGGCTCGAGCGCAGCCCCGTCGCCAGGCGCACAGGCCGCGCGCGTCCTGCCCCAGCCCCGGGGCGTCATTTCTGCCACTTGGGCCTTCACTCGGCGCCGCTGAAGTGATCCCTCATTTGTTGTGCTCTGCAGCTCTAGCCAGGAGCCTTTGGCTGCGTTTTGACCCAAATCCTCTAAACTCTGGAAGGACCAGGAAAATATCGGCCCAATATAGGTCTCCAAAGCAGGACCTATGTTGGCTTTCTCTGTAAGTTAAACATCAAATTTGCCTAGAAAACACTGCTGATGGCAGAACCCCAATGCCCAGGGATTTTGCCCTTCGTCAGTACCTACTACACTGCAGTGGGAAGCCTGGGCAAACCCAGTCCTGCAGTGGACCAATATTATTAGCCCAAACTGTTGCCAGTGCAGGGAAGGACCTGGGGCCCTGATTTGCTTCTTGTTTCCTCCCCCATGTATCAAAATTTACTGGGTGGATGAGCAGGCTTCAAACTGCATAGCTCAGCACAGCACGGGGCTGCAGAGCCCGAGGTCAATGTTTAGAGCCCACAGTGGCATAAGCTGCTAAGGAGAGATCCCTCTTACTGGACCTAGGGCCCAATGTACCAGGTGCTGTGCACATTCAAGTTAGGGACAATTCCTGGCTGGGAAATAAGACGAGCCAAAAAAAAAAAAGGGGGGGCGGGAGAGGGAAACAAAGCTCTACATCCTCTCTTTTTAAAGCCTATTTCATGACAGTAGTATTGGAACACCCTGTATTTTTAGTGGGAAGCAGATAGTGACACATAAATGAGCACTGTCTTGGAAGGCCACCTGCAGAAACCCTCCGAGAAGCAGCTCGGGAGGCAGCCTGTGCTCGCTCAGGGTTGTGCTGTGGCTTACTGAACAATTTTAGAGTCAATCATGTAGACCCAAGTTTTCACACGCTTTCAGTGGGCTATTCGCGATGTTAAAGGTTACAGAAGGAGCACAACTGTAATGTTTAATTGCTCAGTAGAATTTCTAAAGCAAGGAAAATCAAACTTTTCTAAACACTCGGTCCAAAGTGATTTATGACACATCATAGATGGAGGCACACGTCACCATATGTAAATCATCGCAGCCTGCTTGATTTCACTGCGTCTCTGACAGCATACATTGGCCAAGGGTCTAGCCCACACAGTCTGCATTTTGACTCTGGATGCAATTTTAAGATCACCAGTGTAACCCCAATCTAGCAGAGCTCATATAAGCATAACGGGGCAGAACTTGGGTCTTCTTTAGTGTTAGATTTCTCTGGCAATCGTTTGTGTGTTCCTTCTCTGTGCGCTGCAGTTTCTCTGCCTTCTCGTGCCTTCATTTTTCTTCCCTTGTACATATGTTTTCCTCCTAATAGACAAAGGACATCACCCAGGGCAAAACAGCACCCAATGGCACGAGGAGCCGGCGCCGTCCCAGCAGCGCCCTTCTCCACGTCCCCTCCCCACAGCACATGCAAGCCTTGGCCTCGCCTCCGGCACGCGCCCGCACGGGACAACGGGCACGAGCGCGTCTCCTTAGAGGAAGCCGGGAGCTCCGGGCCTCGCAAAGCCGCTGGAGGCAGCGCAACAGCTTAGTCACCGCAACATAGACTACACCGAGACAGATTTTGCCCTCTGTGGGACTGCTGATCACTATGGATATTGTAAATTAAGTGATTTAGACATACAAGATAAGTTAATGGTCATGCAATAATCACTGCAGAAAGACTTAAGACTGGTTAGAGGTTTATTCTGCCTCTTTGAAGAATGAAATCTTACCGTGGTCACAGATTAGGAGCCTGAAGGCTCTTACGGGGATTTTTTATTACTGTTATTTCATCCTGCAGCAAGTACTATCCATGAGCGGACAGTATGATTACTATGTGTTCTGATAGATATTTGTTACTTATTTAGCTCTCATATCCAGGCATTATAACCTTTATTATATAGGTAAATTGCCTGGATATTATCTACCATGTCGAAACTATCATTACATTATAATTCCTTCTAGAAAGTCCTTCTAGAAAGATAAGGCACAATACTTTGTTTTCTGCTTTGACTTTTAAAACTTTCCTTTTTTCAAATAAGGGGGATGATAGCTTCATGTACACATAGGTTAATAAAAATGCATCTCAGACTGTCACTGAAATGCTGTACAGCACAAAACCCGTTTTTAAATATTTCCTAAGAAGCACATACTTAATCATAACAGTGAAGTCAATACATCATCTCATCAGAGCTGAAGCAGACAGCCACTGCAGCCAAAAATGCCATGTTTTGTCATTCACTGACATGCATACTTCCCCACTGGATTATTTTACCTGCTTCCTGGTCCGTGTCTTCCCTGTTCTAAGTTTGATGTATCTCGCTATCAATTCATTCCTACCTGAAACAAAGAAAAATTCACAATAAGTGATGAGCAGCACCACATCCATAAGTATCACCAAAACATAATATTTAGAAGACTTATCCTTTTTACATATACTTGACTTTACAAACTCTTCATCAGTACTTCCTATTATTCATCAATATTGCACTTTTCCCTCCTTAACAGGCATTGTATCCGCCACATGAACTGTGCACAGATGGCTGCAGTTTCCCCCCGTTCAAGTCTGGCAGCTGCTTTTGCTGGCGCGGGGGAGAGCAGCAGTGAGGCAGCTCCCGAGCCAGTGGTTGTGGCCAAGGTCCCACGCGGCTGGACGGACGGGAGGGCTCCTCACAGCTGCAGGGAGGTGACACCAGGACTGGGTTTCTCCGCCAGACTGACGTTTTCAATCCAGGTCTGTGTGGAGAGCTGCTGGAAAGGTGGCTCGCTTTGGGAAGCTGGTGTGGCACCCAAGCTGAACCTTGTGCTGCCCGGAGGTCAACAGCTGCACTGCAGCTTTTCTCAGAGCTTCGATCCTCCAGGGAGGCCCACAAAGCCCATCCAGTTGAGCAGGAGACACTCTGTCTTCCACACCTTACTAATCCCACCCTTAGCTTAAGCGCACGAGCGGTCGCATCGTGAGCCTGGGCTCCCTGCCACAGAGGGGCTGATAAACACGGCAGTTTGTTAGTTAGGACTCTATTTCTCCTGGAAATGCACATGATTTGCAAGTTTCTAAAATGGCTATTTGACTCTTCTTCAGTCACACATTATGCTACTTAATATAAACTAACATTTTCTTTCCAAATAATTTCTTTCCTAAATTTTGCTGACATGGGAGATAACAACGTTTTATGTGGCACCCTGTTTATTTTCACTACACAGTATGTTTCTTCTCCGTGAGCTGTAATAACTTAAATATACTTGTTCAACAAGTCTTAAGTTATAGGCTTATTTGCATTCAGCACAGGGGAGAAGCAACCCATCTGTAAAACATGAGAAAACTGATTCAGTAGCACTAGAGGAGAGGTTAAGAAAACACCTCGTCACCCACCAAGTTATTTTGAAGTGGATGAGTGCAGAAAGTTCTTACATCAGCCAGGGGCTCCGACTCCACCAGTCTCATGCTGTGGCGGGGAGATGGGGAAGTTTTAAGTAGCAAGACTGTTTTCTTGGGCGGAACATTGAACACAATTAGTTTAACTAGACTTTCAGTTTCCTTTTTCCTCCTGCCTTCGTTTCTGAACCTTATTTTTACCCCCTTGCTGTAAGTGTCTCACTGCCAGCAGCAGCGTGCTCCCTTCTCTATGAGTTTGTTTGCTACGTGAGTACTGGAATTGAAATACCGCTGTTATCCCGAGGAGAGCCACAGTTTCTCCGATTCCCTTTTTATTTTGGTCTGAAGCTTATGCCAGACCTTTCTGGAACAGGCAACTGTAATCACGATGTCTCTTCAGGACAAACTTTCACGAGGTAAATTTTGCGTGAACAAACAGTTACACCAACAACCAGCATTTTTGCACTTAAATGAGGGGTTTCCACATGCAAAGGGAGCAGCTAGTTACCCAATGCCACGCACAGACCTTATCATTGAGCTGGACAGCAGTTTTGCAGTGCGTTATGCCAAGAAGGTACTTGCTGTTTTCAGCGAACAAAAGCCTTTGTGTTCACAGAGTGAAACTACTGCAATGTGCACTTTCTGTATCTCCGTACTCTCAAATTCTCTTTATCATCATCCAAACAGTTCACTTTCAATAGAAAAAGTAGAGGAAAACTGGAGAGACTTTAAACACTGCTTGCTCTACAACAACAAATCCTTCCCAAAGCAGGAAGGGGACCAACTTCTGCGACCAACAGCTCTCTACAGACAACTTGCAGCATATAATAGTGACATTGCTTTCATTTTGATACCGTAGGATGAGCCTGGTTTGGACAGATTCTGAGTGCTAAGATCCACTGTGAAGGAATTTTCATTTATGTGGCTTCTGCAGCCTCACACAGTAACAGTAGCTTCCTCCCAGTGACAGGGCTGCGACTGGGGGCAAAAACGAGGCAGAGGCCGCGGTGCTGAGAAGAAAGGGAAAGGCACAGGGAAGCTGCACCTCATGCTAACGGGGCTTCAGGAAAGAGTTTTCCCAAAACATTTGGCTGGGGTTTGATTTTACACCTCCTCACTGTCCCTGCAGTGAGTAAGAGGCTTGCAGGGAGTAAAGAGGTGGTCAAAAAGAAACTCTGGAGGACACATTTCACTTCTTGCAGGCAGGGAGCCTTAACGGCGGGGCAGCCGGGAACACAGACACCGGAGCACGCGGCGATCCAGGAGGTGTCAGAGCTCATCGCACAGACAGGCTGGGGCTGAAACCCCTCGCACAGCCACTGCCCGGCAGGCAATAAGAACATCTTCACCTTTTAAATGCACACGCTGCTTCCCCCATGGGAAGGCCCTTCTTTACAGCTTTGTAAGTAGATCTATAACTTGAAAACTCAATTGTTTCTGGAGTAAAAAAGGATGTCAGGCTGTCCTTAGCAGCAGCTGGTGACTCTTAAAGGTCAATGAATCTATAAGGGGATGTAAAGAACACAAAGGTGATGTAAGGAACACACTGGTGTCTCGTGTCCCTCAGTCTGCACTGAAGATGTCTCGGGTAGATGGTTGCCACACAGGGCACTCCTGCCAGCCCGTGCCCATCAGGGCAGTCCCCTGGGATCACAGCTGCAGCCAAGCAAGGAAGAGTTAAATCTTTTCACGGTTTCACAGATTTCTTCCCAGTGAACAGCACTAGAAAGTGATTTTTAAAGGAAAGCTCAGATTCCCATGTAGCCGCATGACGGGAAAAGCAGCTTTATAAAGGACACCAGGCAACGACAGCCTGGCCTGCCCTACCCTCAGCCCCAGCCGAGCGCTGTGCCCAGCTCAGCCCCAGCCCCAGCCCGTCCGTGCAGGGCCCTGGCCGGAGCGAGCTGGTTTCTCCAGCTGCCACCCAGCCCGCAGGGGCCGCCTGACGGGACAGGGGTGTCACCAAGCGCTCACCTGCACTTCAGGTGGGGCCTGGCTTGGGAAGAGGCACCAAGAGGGGGTCATTGGAGCTTGCCGACAGCAAGCGGAGCCCCAGGAGGAACTGTGCAAGGTGACCCAGGCAACAGCTTTACATTTTCCCAACAATCACATTTTCAACCCAGTAGAGAAATAATGCACCAGCTCTAACCAGAGCAGGAAATACAGGGCTCAGCAAACAGCCTCTGCTGTCCAGAATGACCTGACAAGCCCTAATGTCTTTCTTAGACCCCTACAATGCCGTACACGAAAACCTAAGTATTGCCTAACATGAACAAAAAATAGACCTCCCCAAGGGAAAGTTTACAGACTTGATGATGCTCCTCTTCTCCAGCTCTGACAGAAACTAAGAGAAAATAAAATCTCTCCAGAGGACCAAGAAAAAAACATTTCAAGGAAAGGAAGGCAGAATAATCCTAGAAAGATCCTTTCCTTCTTTTAGGGCCCAGGAAGAATCTGAGGCAAAGTGAGGCTCAAGGAAGCTCTCACACCGGCCATTAGAAATCACAGGGTGAATACAGGCCATCAATGAACATATCTGTTTTCGCTAAGAGCAGCTCAGCTGTGGAAATTTTTTCCACATACACACCCTCACTCTTTTTCCCTGACACATATATCTGGGAAATTGCCTGGCAGAAAGGAAGAGGTCAGGTTTATGAACGGTACATGCTCAACTCCTCCTTCTTGTCATCTGCTCGGGCAGTCTCTGACTTTGAATGTTTTGGTTCAGGTATCAAAGACAGAGTTTGGAGGAAGTGCTCAGGCCCAGCCAGATAAAACATCTTCATGGCAAAGGAATCCTTCTAGGCATCATGAAAGGATCAGAGTAAGACCACAGAAAATATTTTATATAGGCTTTTTTTGTTTGTTTGCTTCTGTCTGTTAAATTCAGGCTTTTATCTGTCATGCCCATCTGTACTGGGAGTTCAATGGCAAAATACATTTCTGCCTTGGCAGGTACTGTGGAAGGTGCCTTTTAAGCAAAGGGACATCTCTTTTAGCTGTGCTGGGAAGTATCTAAAAAGGAGCTGCAGGGAGGAAAGGCTGGAGAGGGCTTTTCCAGCGAGGCTTTACTGGGGACAGGGCGACAAGTCGGCCCTTTGCAAAGCCAGGCCCGAGCTTGCGTTGCTGGATGCCGGGTAGCGGCAGGGCCAGAGGCCTCTGCCTGCCTTCCCAAGCTCGGTTCAGCTCTGCTGTCCGTCCCTTAGAAGCACCAGCCTAAACAAAGCAGCTCCAGCAAAGGCTGGCGCAGGGCAGCGTCTCTGCGGGGCCGGCGCCGCGTGCCCAGGACTTCCCTTAGAGCACCAGCACCAGCAATTAAAGCACCGTGCTCCGAGGCCCCAGCAAGAGGCACCATCTGAAGGGGATAAAAATAGGTAAGCAGGGGAAATTAAACCAGTTAGTAATTAAACCAGAAAATAAATTAAACCAGAAAATAAACAGCTAGTTTTACAAAGTTCTCCTGTTTAACAACAACAACAACAATCAAGTAGCGACTAAGGAGAAATTCTTTTTTTTTCAAAATAACGATATTATGGATTCCTCCAAATTCCCCGAGCCCACGGCTGGGAAAGGTATTTCCTAGGCTTAGCGCGAGGTCTGGACGCTGCTCTGCAGGCTGAGCTCTCGCAGGACAGGGTGGCTCCCTGCAAGGCATGGAGGGGCCTGTGTTGTGGGCACCCGGCACAGCGCTGCAGCCTTGTCTTGGGGCGCTCCATGGCTCAGGGCTGCCGGGAGGAGCTGCGAGGCTCCGCATTGGGAGCCCGGGCGCCAGCGCCACCTGCTCTTTGTCCTGCTCCAAGCGCGGCCGGATCCAGAGCCCCCCTGGCTCGCGGGGGTCCCTCCGTGGGGCCTCGCTGGAGGAGGGGCCGCCTTTAACCTCCTCCCGCAGCGGAGCGGCGCTTCCCGAGCCCGGCGCGGGGCGGCCGCGGGAAGTTTGGCCGCTCCATTTTGTCGGCGGAATATCGGGCTCGCCTCAAGCCGGCGACGCTTTCGGAAGACGCCTTAAAGCCAAATTGGCTAACAAAAAGCCTCTTGTAGATAAAAGCGCTCTGTAAGTCAACAACTGGCTAAGCAGTTTAAACCCCCAAGTAAGGCATCCTCTATTTAAATGGCATAGGCAAATCTAATTTAAGCCTTTAAAAATATGAGGGGCAGGTGCTGGAGTGGCGGGCCGGGCGCGGGGGGGCGGGCGGCGCGGGCAGCATTTTGTTCAGACAAGCCCCGCGCAGGGTCACGTGGCGCAGGCCAAATAAACAGCATCTGGGGATTTTCAATTACAGCCCTTCACCCAGCATGCCTGCACTGTAATCTCTACCAGATGAGGCTCAGGCCTCACTATTTTCAATAATTCACACACTGTGTACACATAACATGACAATAAGGGCATTCATGCAACCGCCTGATTCGCACATCAAAGCTCCCAAATGGCCAGCTGTAAGCATGCTTACTGCTGAATAATTCATTCTTTTCACAGGCTTGAAAAAACGCGCAGCAGGAGCTGGCAAGCTGGGGCTCTTGCCTGTGTGGCAGGCTCCGCGCGCGCCCTCAAAGAGGGGCAGCCCTGCTACACGCAGCCACCCAGCCAACTATTGAAACGGGCACTCGCCAGCTTGTCGAGGGCTGCTTTGAAAAAGGGGGCCAAAGAGGAAAAGAAAAAAAGGAGCCGGCGGCACAAGCGACGTTTCCAAGAGGGCAGGGGAGAGGAGATGAAATAGCCTGCGTTTCCCGAGGCAGGTGCTTAATAAATATAAAACTGTTTTCCTGACGGTAAAAATCTGCTTTACATGTATTATTCCTAAGTAAACGCCTTAGCTGTACCAAAGGCATCGCTGTCAAACTCAGCAAAGCTGAAATTTCCACATCCTTCACATACATTTCCTACCGTATGACAAGGCACATTTCAGTTCAGACTAACTAGTATGGAAAAGGCAAGGCGGGGAAGAGCAAAGCTAACTCTGCAAGCCCTGCTCGGCGAGCGTACAAATCTCAAGCAAATGCTGATTTCTAGGTGCTATTTTAGCACCTCGCATGTGCTGCTCCATCCCTGCTGGCTCAGCGTTTCGCTCCCAACCTGCACGCGTCCCTGGGATGGAGCAGATTTTGGCCTTACACAACTGAAGCCTCATTAAAAAAAAAAGAAGTCTGCTTCATAATATCAAGTTTTCTTAACTGTCAATCAATGCCAGAACCAGCAGGATCAACTAGTCGTGACCTCTCCTTATAGCAAACACATGCTGCTTACCAGCTGTGGACTCTGTTTTTTACACCCTTTTCTCTATCGTTCAGAATGGCTTCCTCCTAATCACAATAATCCCAAAAGTGCTAAAACATATCAATCGTCCCTTAAGCCCTGCCTACAAAAGGCCAGCCGTCCGGCCTTTATGGGCTTGTCCAACAGCAGCTGATACTTCATTCAGCTACAAATCCAATTTAGCAGTTACAAGAGGTTTAGCATCACTGGAAAAATATTGGTGTTGATCCTGCACTCTTAAGTCAGCAAATATTCCTTTGCCATATTGTTCCGCTTTCTGCCATATTTACACTTCTGCTGGATTTCCCTCAATGACTTCCACAACAGCGTTTAACCTCTGAACCGGTAATATTTACAGTTACTCAAAGAGTGATTTTAAAAATATGTTTACCACAATTACAGAAACATAAGCCTATTTGTATTCCAACTGTTAAGAATCTGAAAAAAAAAAAGAGGCCAGCAACCCTGAAAACAAACAGAGCTATTTCATTCAAAACCATACAGCACACTTCATGTACTGGTTATGCAGGATGTTATTTATTATAGCCCTTTGGGCAAGTTCACAGCAACTTCTTCACTTGTGTATTTTTAATTGCCAAACGAGCCAGTGCAAACATTCTCTTGATCCCCCACCCCACACACTTTTGCTGTTTTAATTACCAGTGGGAGAAGTATATGCGGTGCTTTAAGATGCAGGCAGGCAGGCAGAGTTGGGAGCTGGGTGAGAGCACTGGGCTCTGGCAGCGCTGCAGGAGGGCAGCGGCGCAGAGGGGCCACGCGCTGCTTTTTCGCTCGCTCCGTAGCGGAGGTGCCCGGGCTCCGAGCGGCTGCAGCGGCACCGGGTCCTGGAGCTGCTGCTTGGGCCACCCCAGGGCGCGTGGGGGACACACATACACATAAGGACAAGAAGCCACTTCCCAAGGGTTATTCGACCCAAATTACCTGCTTGCAGGGTGTACTGTAACTGGGCTGCCCAGGAGGATGGGCACAGGAAGAGAGCCCTGAAACAAAACAGCTGCAAGAGGCCTCGGGGGTGCTAGGGAGCGAGCGGTGACAACGCTCGGTGAGGTGGGATCAGGGCAATGCTCCCAGAGAAAAGAACTTCAGTGCGTTGGATTGAACACCAACAAGAGGGAGATCCCAGATTGAAGCAGTCCCACAACCTAATTCACACAGCCAAAGGGAAATGACCTAATAGCAGCGGGGAATGATAAATGTTAAAGTCTTAACCTTTTGGGTTTTAGCCCAGCCTCAGTTTTGAAGATAACAACAAAAGACCTATGTACACATCTGTTTCAGAAAGCTGCAGTGACACTAATGCAATGCATTGCATTCGGCTTGGCAGGTCTTCTCACTGGGAAATATTCCATATAAGCAATGTTTATTAATTTTATTCTTCCGAGTTTTTCAAAATACAGACAGAACATATTTCAGAGAGAGAGAATGATGGTCCAGAGCAGCTCCAGCCTCTCTGAATATCAATGCATTAATTAATATTTTGTCAGTATCAGTTGTCTCAACAAAAGAGGGTTTTATAATTTAGTCTAAGCCTCATTTAATTAAAATTTAAATGTTACAAAAATACATGGATTTTTTTGCCGCTTTGTAATCACACAGTTTTCTGCTTAACCTAAACTCTACTTTATTGCATTCAAAAATGCATTTTAAAACAAGAAAGAATTATTTAGGCTTCAGAATACAGAAAGAAATCACCATTAAAAAATAAAGAAAAAAATAAAAGCCCACAACTTTGACCTTTGCCATCTATTTGGACCAGCTACAGATGTTTAGTAGATTATATAAAAACCTACATGTCCTTAATCTGACTCCCCCTTTTCCCTCCTGCTATGACAGGGAGCCTCAGGAACGTAGCTGTGCAGCACACTTGCAATGCCCGGGGCCACCCGTGGGCCATCCCTGGGCTGCTCTCCAGGCTAGTTCCAGGTTTTCCATGACGGGAATGGCTCAGGAACGAGCAGCCTTTTGCCCAGTGCTACTGACCCAAAGTCCGATGTGGACAGGAACCCTTCAAGCGCCCAGACAATAGGCGGGCTGACCTGCCAGGCGTGATGGATGAGTTAAGGGGATTAAAGCCACTATTTGCATTATAATAGCTAAAAATTAGCAAAATAGAATTTCTCCGTAGGTGGCTTCATTTCTGTTTGTTCTCCTAGGCAAAATGAAGCCCATTTTAAAAGGTATTATGCTTGTTTAAGTAATAGCCATTTGCATAGGCGCAGTTTTGGATGCCAGTCTGCTTTCTATTGTCTACTCTTTCAGAAAACCATTTGGTCAATGAATACAAGAATGTCCCTCCTCATATTTAATATTAAAATATGGTTTTACTGGTGTTTTGAAATGCACTTTACACTGTCCGCATATCTTAGCATTCACACGTGTATGTATAACTGCAACTACCCCCAAAAAGTTTTGAATTCAAAAAGAAGTAGAAATGATCAACACCCTCTCCACCAATTGTTCTCTTTAATTGCCCATCGATGCTTCCTTGGGGTTCTAAACATGAGTCTGTCACTCAAAAGCTACAAGAGGCAGATGCTGGAAATACTGCATGTGCATTTCTTCTTACTAGATTCATATTGCACTTAAAAGACTCAAAAACGACTGCACAAAATAACATAATGAAAGCCTCTCTTTACAAAGCAGCAATATGTTGTTCCTACAATACCACTCTGGAAGAAATCTGTATAACCAAGAGAGAACCTACTGCAATGAAAATACACATGGAAGGTCTAGAAACATCCCTTGCTGCCCTTGCTCCTGCAGAGAAGAATCAAGATTTCGGTGTTAAACATGAATATGTAGTTGTAAAAATAATGGGGTTCTTGCTCTTTGAAAGGCTTGTGCATTCAATTCACACCTTCCAGAACATCCAATAAGTTTTTAAATTTCAAATCAAGTCAATCAAGTCAAATCTGCTCTTGATTTTAATTATGGACCAGTCACACCAGCAATCTACTCCACACTGCATGACAGCAGTATCAACGGGAGTCCAGCTGAGGCATTAGGGAGGTTTTTAGGCATTTCTTCCTCTGCAGACAATGCAAACGGGCAAAGTTGTGACAAGATTTCTCAACTGAGCATTTACTATAAAGAGATTTTAAGAGAGCAGGTCACTTCTGCTCCTCAGCGATTGGGTGCCTGGCCAAACTCAGAGGTTCTCTAGGGCAGGTCAGCGTTAGGCCCGGTACTGAGGACTCGTGTCTCACCATTCAGCAGGCAGGGCAGATGAAATTATTTGGCATGAATTAATGAATTTGGTATGAGATTACGAATTATTTGGTGCCTGTGTCCCATGCAGTTAAAATGCTTTATTTTCACGGAAGGTGCAAAGAGGTATTTAAATCTGCATTATATCCAGAATATTCACAATCAGTTTGTCTTAGATGACAGGTTTTGACAGCAGACGGGCCAAGCAAAGAAACATTTGACCAACATGTGAAAGAACTTGGGATACATCCAACACCAGCCTTGGTTTCCAAGTTATTTCACAAGCACAAAGTTACACTTTGTGGAGATTTTAGAGCTAACTAAGTAGCTTTACTATAGTACAATAAATACATTGCTCCAATACATGAACCCACAAGAGAGACCCACAACATATTAAGCTGGAGAGTAACTCATTTCTTAGAAATCCAAACTAAACACTTACTTAAAATTGTGAATAATTCAACTCTCTTGAGTTTGCCTAAAGAAAGAGCAGTTGAGTTTGACTGCACTCCCAGGTATCACATGAACCTTCTCCATTCCTGCCTTCTTCCTGATCCTCTTAGGTCAACTAAACACTCCAGCTCAGATGAGTGGAGGTGCAATATCCCCACACGTGTAGGGAAGGAAACCCAGGACATCAGCCCCCAGGGAGAAAAAGAAACCTTAATGTCATGATTAACCCAGTTATCAAAACATGCCAGGCTTTACAGAGCTGAAGAGGCCACTGCCCAGCTCGGCTGTGCCTTGCTGGGGGCAAGCACAGTCTCAGAGCAGAGGGGCTGCCCCGCACAGTCACCACACTGACCTCGCTGGGACCGTGCCCCTTGCACGGCAGCCACGCTGAGCACAGCCACCACACTCGCTAAACACACGGGCACCTGGAACCACAGCCAGCTCCAGCTCCCTTCATGTCCCAAACAGGTTTCGACCCCTGTCAACTCCTAGTTTGCTCATGTGACTTTAGTGTCTGTTTGGTCTAATCTGCTGATACAGACACTTGTAGTCTCTGGCACATAAAATGATTTTTTTTCCCCCTTGAATGACGACTCTCTATGCATTTTTTTTTTGTTCTCCCTCCTTCTGGGCAATCTCTCCCTTTCTCAAAGTGAGCTATTCACCTTGAACAGTGATGACAGACAATCTTCATCCTTCTACTTCAAAGGTCCTTTCTAGGATAACTCTCCACCCCGCATGAGTTCAGCTTTAGGGATCAGCCCCTTTCACCCCCCCGCCCCAGCAGCTCTGCGCTGCACTGCAGTTCCCCTCACCCTGAAAACAGAAACCTGAACTTCAGCCCTTTT
>JAVCKT010029959.1:0-11077 GCA_032273925.1 Rhynchotus rufescens | reverse complement strand
CCCCCCCCCCCCCCCCCCCCCCCCCCCCCCCCCCCCCCCCCCCCCCCCCCCCCCCCCCCCCCCCCAAAAGAAAGAAAACACAACCCTTGAATGTGGACATTTATGTATTCCCATTATTTAGACCCTCTTGATGCCACAAGCTCTCACTTCTACAGTTTATAAATGTTTGATTTAAAATATAGCCATTTTATCATTTGTACCACATTTACCTCATCTTACCGCTATCCTGACTGGATGAGAAGCTAATGTAGCCTACACTGTCTGGTCAATTATTGCATGGACACCAGGGACCAATTAATGCCATCCATAAAAGCCTGAATCATTCTGTCAATTAACTAGAACTAACTATGTCATCAGATATATTACTGGTGAGCAAGTCTATTTGGTTGCAATATGTCTTGAAGGAGAGCAGTATCAAATGAATCACAATTGACTTGGACAACTGCTAGCATAATTTCAGAAGATGAAAAGACAAATGTGGTAGTTATTAGTGGTCCCCTGAGGAATTACGGGCAAGCAATTGTAATGTGCTAAGACTGTACTAGCAGGTGCCCACAGCACAAATCAGGCAGAGGGTTAAATCAATATTTTCAATTTCTTAGAATCAATCTAGTGTTTGAACAAGATGGAAACTTGTTAGCAATTGGCAGAATGTGTAAATGAAAAGTCAAACTTCTTATTATTTGTTAAAAAGGAAGCAGTGCTCTGCATCATGCCCTTGGCAAAAGGTAATGCTTTCATGATCCAGTTGCTTGGGCATTCACTAAAAATCTAGCAGTTCTTAAATTTTAATAGAGTGCAAAAGGTTACTTTAATACACACTGAACATTCAAGATCTTTAGAAATGATTGAAGTGTCAATAAGAAAGTTTTTGAGCTGTGACAACAGCATAGTTATTAATGATTAGTGCAAGAAGCAGAAAAAAACCTTGATAGCTTTAGGAAAGTCTCTCACCAGGAATGCAGCTTGACATCTTGGGTGCAACTTCACTTTTATGCTGTTTCACATGGAAGAGTCTTAGAATCATTAAGTGATTCCTTCCCAATTAAACATAAGAGAAAAAAAGTGGCCTTACAAGTTGTTTCCATTTAGCACTGCTGGTTTCAAAGTCATGTGTAGTCAGGCTCCAAGAGCTGCCATCGCGTTCTGCAGCTTTAATGTAAAAGTAACAACTCTGCCTTACATTTTAATATTGTTTCACTAAAACAAGTCTCCAGTTATCCTGATAATCAGGTGTGATTTAGAGCAACACACTTAAATATGAGTTAGGAAAACATATTGTTAAAAAGACACCTTAGAAAAGGCACAGCCAAATCTTGAGATGTGGAAGCATAAAATTTTAAACCTAGCACTGGCAAGTGACATTATTTTATCTGGGAAAAAAAAAACAGGTGATGACAGGATAAGCTATAGCTATTTCCATGATGTACACCCAACTCCTAAAGCCTATTATTTCAACTGGATCAGAAACACATGCCTTCATTTTTCAGGTTATAAAATTGAAAGTGTTTTTTTATTAGGAAAACAAAAAGAAAATTGATGGTTAATTTAAAGAGAGGAAATACTACAAAATACATTTTGAAACGTATGCCTAAAGAAAGTACATATGCTTCAAGCATATGCATTCATATACATGTCTGTATGTGCATTGTGGTAAAAGGAATCCTTTGGTATTGTGTTCACTATTTTGGACTTAAACCTCACAGGCAACCTGCACAAGGACAAGTAAGATGTTATAGCAGTTCCCATTCCATGACTTATCAGAGATAGAAATACTATTTTTAAATGTTATCAGTTGGCTGTTTTTTAATTGCAAAGGCAGCAAGATAATATTCTTAGCTGTGATAGAGAAAAAAGCTACCTCTGATTGGAGCGCCTTTCCTCCACAGGATTTCAGAGCATTCTCAGCAGCAGGGCAGGGAAATGATCTCTCACTCAGCCTACGGGCAGCCTGTGAATTCCCTGCTACAGAAAGTTATTAACAACACCGCCATGGCTGCTGTTGTAAGAGAAGTTGCAGCCTGCACTGACACAGGTGAAAATAATAAAGACCACCTGAACTTCAATTAACTCCAACCCCTTTAAAGCTTTACATTAGATGTTGCAGGTAAAGCAGGAGTTATTTCTTCCTCCTCAGCCTTTTCACTGGAAAAGGCGGTTGCTGAGTCAAAAGAAATAAAAAATTAACCAAAACTGATTTCAGAGTTTCAAATGTGGCCCAACTAGTCTATTATCAATGTCTAATTCAATGCTGCTGGTCCAATGTTCACAATACATTTTCCAAGAAGATGTTATTCTCCATATACATTTAGCAAAGTAAGAGGGATACTGCATACCATAGAGCAGTGGGTTCAAAGTACACAGATATACTATCAGTGTGAGACAGATATGATAAAACTCTAGGAATGCAAAACTCTGCAATACTTCTCACTAGAATGGTCCCTATTAATTAAATAAGAGAAAGAACTCATGATCATAATGGTATTTTTATGCTTTGAAAAATAAAGTGGGTAAGACAAGCCCTCTGATTTCAGGCACGCAGACACTAGATTTTCTCTTGCCTGACGCTTCTGTCTATGCTTTGCAGATCAGTAACAGAGCATTTCTGGCTCCTTTTGCACTCCCCAGTAAAAAAGCCTAGCTGACTTTATGGAGGATCCAGCATGTGTGTCCTTCCTTACGTCAGGGAGCACAAAGACCCTACAGCTTTAAGAAGCACGGCTAACAAGCACGATCATTTGAAACCAAGGTTCAGCAAATCGGAGACAATAAAATATGGAGTAACTTGAAACCAGCCCACGCACTGCCCAAGAGAAATCTGCAGCTTGTCTCCCTCCCCGACACACCCTTGCCGCTCTGCTGCAAAGCCGGGCCCTGTTCGCAAGACAAGAAGCTAATTGATTCAGCCATCTTCTGTATGCACAACTGTAAAATAAAGTGCCTAAAGAGCAGCATGAACATCCCGCTCAGCTGACTACATTAAAAGGCTCTGCTGGCGAACAATGCGCCGCTCACAGAACAAGCGCGGCGATTGTTCGCACCAGACGCCACCGGATAAAGAATGCATAATTTAAGTACAAGCAAGTAGCACATATTGGCAGTGGGGTAGCAAAGCAGCCTCAAGTTCGGTTATTGTTAATATTGCCTCAGCCATCTATGCAGCTACAGAGATCGCAGAGGGGGCGGCGAGTCTATCGTCCCCCATCAACTAATATATCTTCCAAAACGCCTGCTCTTCCTCTGCTCGGGAACAGATTTTGATCTTTACAAAGTGACGGTTTTGTTCCATCTCAAAATGAAATTCTGTAACTTCCTCCGTAACAGCCTCCAAGCAGGGGTTTGCACAGACTGCCAACAATGGGAAAAAACAAAGTAAACACGTTTAGACTAAAGCTAATACACACTGCCTGCTGCCTCTCCTCTATTTGATTTATTTCACAGCTTGATTTATTCCACAGACCTCCTGGTTCTGACCCAGTAAAGCTCCCCAGGCCGGAGGGAAACTCTGATGAGGGACCCACAGCAACGTTCCCAGCAGCCTGAGAGCAGAGCCATCTACTACATAACTTTATGATTCTGTAACTTCGTGATGCCCCAGAGCAACCGTAGCAACACTTCCATTTCCTTTTCAGCCAGCCTTAGGAACTGATTTGTTTCGAGCTTCTCCGGTATGAACACAACCCACCTCGATCTCGCTCCAACAGCAGCGCAGCAGGGTCCTCACGGAACAAGGAGCCCCCCGGAGGGAGCACACAGGAGGCCGGAGCCCTTTCCAGGCCCACCGGGCCCCAGCCATGTCGCCCTCTTGGCTGCTCATGTGAACTGAGAGGGCACCTCGCTTAATCGCTATGACCAGCGCACAGGTCTCTAGAAGTACCCAAAGAATATAAGCAAACCACCTGACAGTAAAGTTTTGGATTCTATCGCTATATATATTTATTATTAGTCGTTTGTTATTCTTACTATTACTACTCTTCTTACTGGTGCACTCTGTCATGCTGCCAGTATTTTTATGCCAGGTAAAAATGTAAAATCAAGTCAATGTCTTATTTCTTCCTCCCCCCCTTGAAATAAGTGCTCTGAAAAGCAGAACCACAGCTCCATACATTCTCCGTGCACCTACGATTTCTCTCGGGTTGTTCTGTAGGGAACAGTATTTTACTGTGCTCTGTCGGGGTTTTGTTTGCACAGGGTGTTGCTATTAGCCAGAATGGTGGGCCCCGACACTCGGGATTGATCAGCGCTCTGGAAAGGATATCAGCACCACAAAAACCTGAATGCAGCCACTTTGTAGTGACTTTTATACTAGGATAATTATAAATCATATATCTATTATTAGTTACAATTCAAATCTAACTTTTCAGGTTAAAATGGGGCCTTTGCATGCTAAACTGCTTAAACAGCAGAGTGTTTTGGGGTAAACATCTATGTAGAATTAAAATCAAACAAAATTTTATTAAAACTTACATTCTTGCACAACTGATCCTGAGCCCCACATGCTTTTGTGCAAGCTGATGTGCTGTACACTGTATAAAAATGCTGCTTAATACTTATTTTGTTCTCAAGGTAGCAGCTCATTTAAAATACATTTTGCCATTTTTTTCCCACCATGCTGACGAAGATACTGAATTGCTGCCTCACGTTGATGATATTCCGTAAGACAGATGTACGTGGGCTACATGGTGTAGGCTTAGCATAATAAATGTTACATTTCTATATTAGATCAAAATAAATCAGTAAAATCCATTATAGGGCAGCAAGGCAGTCTTCCAATTCTCATTCATAGAAATATGTCCAGCCTCTCTCAGACTCTTGCAGACTATGTTTATACAGAAGTAACTTCTTTTAACTGAACTTTGCATAAGGTAAATCTCTGGGAAAAATCCATAATAGGTGCAGTATCATTCACTGAAGAACATGGCTTTTCAAATTTAATTACAAATCCTAAATGTATTTAGCTAATCGGATCAATTGCAAGTCACTACCAAAACACATCCTAATTTTCAGGACAGATGAAATTTTGCCACCCCTCAGTTGCTGAGAGAGCCAGTGTCAGGTGCAAAGTAAGATAAACCAGACAAGTTTGTCTCCCAAACATTGCAGCCATGTTTTAAGACTGTATTTAGCAGAGATGTTCCCTGCACATCTCCGACTCGCTATGGCCCTTACAATAGGGTCTTATCATGCCGAGGCTCCAAGGAGGCTCCTTTCGGACGAGCCCCACGGGCCACCCGCAGCAGGAATGGGGCAGGCCAGTCCTCAGAGCCCTATTTATGAAGCTGGGCAGACAGAAGTGAACTCCTGAAAGAAACATAGGTGCAATCTCAAGAAAGCACCTAACAGCTTCTGCTCCAGACTGTAATTGCTCAGATTACTCCAAGAGAACTGGGGCAGAGACTTACGTAACGTGTCCCCTGAGACACCCCAGCAAGGCAACTGCGCCACCCTTTTCCTTTCTCTCTGCCAAGCCTTGGACACTGCAGGGTCCTGCTCTGCGTGAGGGCCACCGAGCAACCCGGCACAACAGGAGGGCGCTCAGGGCTGGTGCTCAGCATGACCAGCCTGTGCTCTGGCTTCCCTTCTCGTTGCTGTTCTCTTTTCTGCAGGGGTGAGGCTGAGAGTACTGCAACAGGAGCACCCGTGTAAAGCTCTGGGGCCAGGGAACATGTCACTGTACAGGGCGCACAGGGCGCCTTGAACCTCCTGAGCACTTCTGCCCCGACAGCCAGCACGACCATTCGCAGGAATGCAACTCACAGTTTGCCCAAAGGCAAAACTGAGCCGGCAACAAGCGGTTTGTGAAGGCTCAGATCAATGCTCCATTGGGTCTACTGTAACTAAAAAGCAGAAATTAGCATATAGAGTAACTGCCAGCTTGTTTCATGGTCGCATTTCCTTTTATTGGAAGCATCTTAAAAGCTCCTGATGACGCAGCAGTTGCAAAATGAATTGCTCTCATACCATAATACTTATGCAATACATAATCACAGAGCACACTCTCAGGTTGACACTAAGATGCTTTTAACAGGAATTAGTAGCACATTACAATTACATGTCTATAATGTTGTTATTTGCAATATTTACAGTACTTCAAGGTCTCAGTTTCATGGTACCAGCTGTTTAAAAACAGGGTCCTCAAAGAGCTCGTTTAGCATAGAAAACCAGAGGCAACAGGTAGATGCAGTGGGCAGGCAAAAGGCACAGCAGAGAGAAATAAGAATAGCCTGACAGCTGTGCCTGTTAATATAACCAATATTTTCCTCTTTTTAAATAAATTTTGGCACATGTAGGGGCAGGCAAATCAAAGCAATTCAGGCACTGCCAGAGCCCTGTTGACATCTATACTGTGTGCTGCTTCTCTTTGGAAAATGAATTTCCTCTAAAACACTCCCCAAACGGCCAGGACAGAGAATGTGCCCCAGCATCACCATCTCCGATATCTAACAAATAGGAGAGGTCTGGCCTGGAAGAAACACAGCGAGGAGCACATGGATCCCAAGGAAAGGCAAACAGCTGGAGGATGAGGAAGGAAACAACAAAGGAACTGCAGGATTATGAGAGAAACCCCCCTGAGGAGCTGTGAGTTCGCAGGGGTGCAAGGGGGCTAGCACGGGGCCTGACCCAAGGCCCAGCTACACCAGCATCTCATCCCAAGAGGTGAAGGGGGCAAACGTGAGGCCAGCTCGCCAGGGTGCTCCTCCTTTCAGGTAACTTGCTGCTGAACAGTTTCAGAGCAGTAGCGAAGCCTCTGGGTCTCACGGGACTTTTCTCCTGCTTGTTTGCTTTTCGACCCTACATAATCCCTTAGTATGCACTGTACCTTACAAGGAGCTCTTTAACTGAACAAAATCGTGCATGGGGACTCATCTCCTTTCGTTTGTTTTGACCTTCTCACCTCAGGGTTTAACTCCCTACCTGGGAAGCAGCCATCAGCCGGGCCTCATTCACCTGCCTGTGCAACCGACATATCCTTCTGCCATATCCTCCCTGAGTCACCTCGTTGGAGGTACAGGCTGCTTGCTCGTTCCTTGTGCTAAGGCTGTATATAGAGAAGGTCTTTGATCCTCCTTATTATCCTCTTTGAACCTTTTCCAGGTCAGCTCTTCTCCTCTTTGAAATGGGTGGAACAGAACTGCATGTAGTATTTAAGGCCACACCAGTTTCAAGACAGAGCAATCTTCCTCAGTCTTTCAGCACCAAGGAAAAGCTTGATTTTTTTTTTTTTTTTGAAAAAAGGATCTAAGAATCACTTTTGTGCAGTGCTGCTACAAAGATTTTCATTTCTATCTAAAAAAATTTAGGCAAAAAATCAAACAGTCGCTCACTGCTCTTATCTCCTCCATTTTTTTTTTGCTGAATAGCAAGTATGTGAACATTTGCACTGATTAGATTTTTTTTCCAGTCTTTGAAATGCACAGTACTCTCCAAATTATCTTTTAATGTCTCACGGGCCTCCAGACATCCACAAGCCACAGGCTGAGTAACGCTGCTCTTCAGTGCTTTAGCAAGCAGCCCAACAGGAGTTCTGAGGACAAAGCAAGTTTGACTCAAACTGCTCCCTAAGTGATAACTAAGTGCCCGGGAACTTTCTGTATATATTAGACATAATCTGATGGCCACTTCCCATGTTATAAATTCATACACATCCACATTTGTGGTTCACTGTTTGGCATGTGAAGAGGCCCCCTAGGAGATGGCACGTGGGCATATCGAGGGCAAACAAAAACTGGCACCAGCTCATAGCTTACAGTGACCCAAATGTGTGAAATACTCAATGACTCCTTAAGAAACTAGAACAGCTTTAAGAAATGGTCAGTAAAGTGACCTTGAGCAAGAGCAGAGCGAGGAGGTTATGGGATCGATGACTGCATGAAAACAAAATGTTACAACCTGAGTGACACTTTCAGTGAGGTGCCCCATAACGGAGGGCTGGCAACTCTGCAACTGCTGGTGTAAAGGATTATCCGGGAAGACGGAACCCCTAGGCAGAAGCCAACGCCAGGATTCCTAAGGATTTCCTCATTTCATTGCTACTAACCAGCTCTGCCTAACTGTGTAGAATTGTAATTGAAAGAATATTCTATACCAGCTGAAAAGTTCACATTTGCTTGAATTTATTGCTAACTGACATCACAATTCCAGCAATTCATAAATTTCCACACTGGTCAACAAGTCATGACCTATGGGGAAAATGTTAGGCTGACTTCACTGCAACATCAGCACTAAAACCTACAAGACACACAGTGTTATCAGTAATTTAGCAAAAGAGTTTAGAGGGATTCAAGAGAATGATACAGAATTTATCAGACTCCATGAAGGGTAGAAACCCAGCAGGCTTCACAAAGGTAAGTGCTGGAGATGTAGAAAACAATTGAGTACATATGTTGTGGAAAAATAAATAGCCTTAAATAGCCTAATAACTCCTGGGAAGAACAAATGACGAGACTAAATATGATACTTAAAATTTACATACTGAAACACAATTAATACTTATTTTAGATGATCTAGACTATTCAGGTGCTCTAAGGAAGCCATAAGAAAAAAGTTTATACCAAGAGAGAGTCTGCTGAAAGAAAATGATCCAAACAAAATCTGCCAAACTCTAAGATGGAAGAACATGGAAACATTTTAGCTTTTGATATATGTAGTCCAACGGAAACCTAAGTACTGGTATCCTGGCTCGATCAGTAGTTCACTCTGTTTAGCGTTTTGCTCCTGCCAATTATCACTTGTAGAAGATCCAAATAAGGTTCAACAAACATGACAAAATAACTGACCTACAGGAGGTATGTAACCAGAATAATGTAAGTTTATATTCCTTACAAAACGTTTACTTCCTGCAGCACAGGTACTAGATCTAACGCACGTTTAGCTGTGAGCACGTGCCACAAAGAGTGCCGTGCAAAGGTTCCTTCCCTCCCACCTGCTTGCCCTGTTACACTTGTAATATTTAATGTCCCATAATTGATTACATGCAAGGGGTACCAGCTACTGGTACTGCAGGTTTGGATACCGAGGCAAGATCAGAAGCGCTGAGGCCACCAGTGCAATTCTGCGAGCAATGTGCTCGGCCAGACAGAAGCAAGAACTCGTGCACTGAACACAGACCTGCCAGGAAAAGACAGGTCTATTCTGAGCCTTAATTCCGAAAGGAATGAGGCTGTGGTTTCAGTTCAGTCTTGAATAATCTTCAACATAAAAGCACTACAGATAATATCCCATAATCAGTGATTTCTGATCTGGAGAGTCCAATAAGTAATCTTCCATTACAGACTGGAACTAAGCTACTGCCTCAATCTGAAACAAAGCAAAGCTCCAGTCTCTGTATATCAACAGAAAACACCAGTAAAACAATGGAAATGTTTAGGCTGTAGTATTGAAATAGTGAGGAGGATCTAGTCCTACCTTCCATGAAAATTAGCAGCCCAAATCCTCAATTCTCCTTTAAATCATTCACACTTAGAGTTTTCTTCATGTGGATAAAATATCATCTTTTATTGCTGCTTAGCAATGGTGATTCCCCCACCACTGCTCCTGGTGCAGAAAAATATAAGTATTCTAACTGACTGTAAATTAATTTTTACATCTGTTTTGTTGGAAAAACTGTCACAAAAAACAATCTGAATTAAAATCTGCTCAGTAGGAAAGTTCAATTTTATACCTCCTCTTTAAAATTAAGATATATGGTGATTATTAATTACTGAATCACACCATGTGCTCTTTTCTACACTAATTACTAACTAAAGTCAATAGCAGTACTGTCATCCATTTTAATGGGTTAGGATCACACCACACGACACAAAGTAAAGACACCTCTTGCTTCAAAATGCTTAGGATCAAAACAAGCAAAACACAACAGACACACTGGGAGACCCAGAGGGATGAATGACTCGGAATTTAATTCCTCATTTATTACTAATATTAGTGTTGACTTGCTTGTCAATGTAATGTAGCACGTACATTAAGGGATCTGTGTCAGCATGACCCACAAATGATGATTTTATCTGCACCCCATAGGCAGTGACGGTATTTGGGAGCTATTTCCTTGTCTTTTAGGGGATTTCATGCTCTGACAGAGTTACAGACAGTTTAGCTTTAACAACTACCCGAGCTGATCTGTAACTCAAAGAAGACAGAGCCGGGATAAGGGGCCTTGGGCAGGACCACAGCAGGACCACAGCACAGGAAGGAGGGGAAGCTGCCGAGCTGCTTTTTGTCCCTCTGCTCCAGGCAGGGGATGCGAGAGCTTCTTCCTCGGCCTCACGGGACGGAGGAGAGGGCACCAGGCGGCCCCGGCCCCGCGCGCCGGCACCGCTACCACTGATCAACGCAATGCAGAACTCCACTGCAAGGACGTGAGCAGCCACCGACACAGGCATGCAAGCAGAAGAAAGAGCTTAAAATAAGCAGAACACAATTACAAATATTTGAGTGGCAACTAAACAACTGCTACTTTGAATCATGGGTGACATTTATATCTGCGCAAGTGGGTGTAAAACTCTCTGTTCGTATGGCAAAGCAGGAGCAAGCATGTGGCTTACACTACAACAGCAACCGTGTTATCCCATCTCCCATCCTTGGCCTCCGATCGGACTCTGAAAGCCAATCCTAGCAATAAATCACGAGCTTTCTACTCTTCACATCACCTTTTTTTTTTTTCCTTTTAAATCGGGATCATACAGAAAGCCCCGTGTATCTATAGCGGACACTGGAAGGTGAATTGGGCAGCAGATAATATCCAGGGCCTTGTCCAACTGATGCAAACTAAGCATTTCTTGCCATCATTTCCTTAATGGGGCTGCTGCTGCTATTCCATGGCTCTGTCTATGAGTATTTAGACTGCAGGCCCCAGACCAGGGACCACCTACAGTGTCTGCTTCTACAGTCTCCAGAACAAGGCTTCCATTTTTGCTCTTTCTCTCTAGGCTAGACTCTTAATAAATATGATTATTTTAACAAGAACATACATTAATAATTGTTAAAGCATTGCTTGAACTTTCCTTTGAAATGTAATCCCTGCTCTCCTCCCTCTTTAGCAGTTTAATTGCTGGCTGAACTTTTGTCAACTGGAAGTGCC
>JAVCKT010029956.1:0-10104 GCA_032273925.1 Rhynchotus rufescens | reverse complement strand
TACTAAAAAGCTACAGATTCGATGCAGTGTCATACCAAGAATTGAAGCATGTTGGGTGCACAGGCTCTATACCTTGATAGGCTTGATACTCTCAAGTATCAAGTGCTTTCAGAGTAATGTCTGCACTAAAAAGTGGATGAATAGTGTGATTTGCTCTCACTGCAGCCTGTGCTGTGTACTCACTTTGCAGAGTGTTGTGGCCAAGTTAACAAATGTCAGTAAATTTGTAAAGCACTTGATTTAATTGTTGACACAGACTCCAGGTCTGAAGTAAAAGTGAACTGAAAAAAAAAATGCCTCTTTGTGAAAGGTGGATTGGGATTTTGCTCAGCAAAGACTTCTTCCTGGCTTTCATAGTTTGCAAAACTGCTGTCTGGTATGCTGTTTTTATTTTTTATTGTATTTTGGGCAGCAATAGTCTATCTAAAATGGCTGTTTTCTTTTCATAGCATTCTGCAAAATGCAGTTGCACACACTCCTTTTCTGGTGTAACACTGCTGTGTAGTGCAGGCACTTCTCAATGGCTGTGGTGAATAACAGCAACACAGGTCACGCGAGAACTGTGCCAACTCCAGAATTTACCTAACATTTCAGAATGAAGAAGCTGTTTTGGGAAGATGTTCCGAATCCCAAGAACTGCTCCTGGGCACAAGGAGTTAACTTCCAGAAGGTAAGAACCCACCGTGATGCTTCTTCCCTGCAGCTGTGTGTTTGCTCCCTACTGGACCCTGGTCAGACTAGAGCTTAGCTGAATTACTGCCAGGAACAGCTTGGAGCCCCTGGAGTTAGCAGTGCCACAGTTGTTCCAGCTGGAGAAAGCGAATGCCCAGAACTGGGCCAGGACCTCAGCCCAGTCCCTGTTGTACATCGGGAGTGTTGAAGCTCAGGAGTTAGTAGAGCCTGCTGCGGATCCCATAGGTTTAACACGTGTGTTAGCACCAGTGAGGCTTCCTCTGCTCTTGGAGTTTGACACTGTGTGGTCATTGACTCAGCTGCCACAGTAATCTAAATTCAGGCCTATTATTTTTAAATGAAAAAGAATCAAATTACAGAAGACTTTTTGAGCATTTAATTTTCATTCCCAGTGAAGGCTTCTTTTCTCATTTTTTATTTCATTTCATTTAAACAGAGAATGGAGATTCTTTGAAGTCTAATCATGGTCACTGCCTGCTGAACCATTGGGCCAGCTCCCAGGCTTCCCATACAGAATTGTTAGAAGATTTTTCTGTTTATATTCAGAGGACAGGAAGCACAGATACAATACAATGCTGATTTGTTTAAAGATAATGAATGCTGGAAGTAGCTCTGTCAGAGATCTAAAAAGCCCTTGTGAAAGTGAGGAGCCCGTGCCATATTAGAGACCAGAACGCAGTGTGTCACTTGCGTAGGCAGAAACGCTTCAGATTTGGAGTTTCAGCTTTCATTGGTCTTCAACAGGAGTTGAAAGAGCCCAGCCCTGCACAGGGTGCAGCCCTGGAAGCAGAGACATCAGCCTGGCTTGGGATTTATCCAGCTGCGTGCCAGGGCTGCCGGGCTATTGCCTTCCCTTGAAAGGGTTTCTTTTTGTTGTCCGGGCAGTTTTCCTTTTTCTCCTTGATATTTGTTTGCTCTACGCAAGCTCTGGCTTGGGAGTTTCCACTAAATCCAGACCTCGGGGAGGTCAGATCTCCTATTTGCAAGAGTAGGTGATGATGCCATTAAGGTGTTTGACCTGTTTACATCTGGGTGAAGCAGATGTAAACTGCCACCTTGTTTTGGTTTGCTGTTGTTTTCTGGCAAAGCCGGTGTGCCTGTTATTTGTGTGGCTGCTTCGTTTGTTACCTTTTAAACTTGCAGCCCTATCAGTGTAGATAGTGGAATAATCTCTAACATTTGATCTGTGCTTGAAGAAAAACCAAAACAAAAGCCCTCAATCCTGGCAGGCTTTGCTCTTCCTGCTGCAGAGGTGCATGGAATTGCATGGAATAGGTATGGAATTGCCTGGAATAGGCATGGAATTGCGTGTCGCGCTTGGCGTGTCAGGCCCCATCCTGCTCACCGGCTGATGCCGGTGAAATCAGGCTGACGGTGACGTTTTCGCCAGCAGTAAAGCCAGGCTAAAGCCGAGCTGCCAGCCTGGTGACGCTGCTCCGTATTCGCACGCCCTGTTGAATCCGTAACCGCTGGAGAAGGAACCGTGTGCACGTGAAAGCAATTGGGATGTGACGTGGATTCTGGCAGCCTGTTGTGCAGCAGGAAGCGGGTCTCCTTGTTGCACTAATCGCACTGGAAGCCGTTGCTTAAGGCTGGTGGTGCCGAGGGCAGCTCGTGCCTGTCCTCGGATGAACGTGATTGTCTCTCGCTCGCTCCACGAACATCCAAGGCCAGAGCACGGGCTGTGAAACCCTGTTTAGGGCCAGTTGCTGCCCTTGCTGGTGAGCATGTGATTTGCAGCAGACAGAGCAGTCCACAGCATTTGTGCAGTGCCCTCCCTTAGCTGGTGGCAGTCACTGATTCCAGAAATCTGTGTATGACGAGGGGCAACTTCTGATGTCTTTGTGAAGGCATCTGATGCAGAACTCCTGTTTTGTCTCAGTTACTAATACTCAGTCCTTGAGTCATTAATTTGTATATTCCATCTAGCACGTTTGGTATTTACAAATGCAGTTCTGCAGTACCAAAGTATTATCATGATTATATTGCTCATCATAACAGGAGGTTACAGTTAGAATCTAAAATTGGCAGGTCTCACATCTAGGCAGCAGTCCTACAAGCTTTTACATGTATGCATAATGTCAAGATCATGCTCAATAACAAATTGACGTGTAGGACCTAATGTTATAGGAAATTATTATGAGGTCTGCAGAGATTCTTGCACACTTCCCATACTGAAATCCGTGGGGTTATTTGCAGCGTGTAAAGCTAAATGTATTTGCAGGCTCATCTGATCTTGGGAGAATTAGGCCAATAGCCTATTTTGAAATCTCTGTTAGCAGCCAAGTACAAATTAATCTTGACTCCGACCTGTGTCGGGCACCGATAACCGGCTGTCGCTCGAGGGAGCTGCTGCTTCTGAGACCTCCTGGCCAGGCTGCAGCTACAGGAGCTGAAATTCAGGCTGGACAGGAGAGCAAAATGTAATATTGCTTGAAATTCGTTATGTGTTTGGATGAAGTTTACTCTGGCAAGCAGCATTGGGGAACTGGTGACCTAAAGCTGTGATTGCTCTCTTGAATTTTATGGGACTACTTTGCCTGTTATTAAACAAAATTTGTGCCCAAATTAAACCATATATTGTAGCAATATTCACGGTGTATTCACCCAGTATACTCTGTAATTATTAAAACAGTGTAGTTCTGCGTTTTCTCAGGAGACTGGATTATACCTTGCACCTGATTAAATATTTGATGTGTTTTAATAAGTGATGTGTCTGATTTGGCAGACGGTGGCGTGTGACAAACAGCCTCCCTGGTTTAGAAAGGGCCGCGTTTAACCGTCACAGGCAGCGTTACTGCCGCTGCCGAGGCCCTTTGGGGAGCAGATGGCGGGGCGGAGGGGAGGAAGGCAGCAGGCTCACAAGGTGCCAGCTTCAGAGACGTCCCTGTGGAGGCAGGAAGGTGCGTCAGGAGGAAACGTGTCCTTCCCAGTGACTCCTCAGCTGCCGGCCCTGCGTCATCCTCTTGGGAACGCCGGTGTGGGCAGCGCACCTGGAACGGGCCCAGGCTGCCTGTTAGAGAGGAAGGAGATGAGAAATTACTATTATTGTTATTATCATCGTCATCATCGCTTGCTTCATATAGAATAGTAGCTGTCCCCAGCTTATTTCAATATTTGGTGCGTTTTATATGTGGCTCTTCACACTTCTTGAGAGATTCCAACGTCCACGCTGGCTTCCACTTGGGAAGGTGGTGGATTTGTGTGGAAGTCCCCAAGCCCCAGAAACCCATTGCAGCCCTTGCCACGTGAGGGCCATAGCCACTGCTGGTAGCAGCCTAGACTGAAGGGAGTTGCTGAAGATAGGTAAGTTAGGATGCTTTTTTATCTATAATTGTATTCTAGATTTAAGTATTTTGACATGTTCCTAGTTGTTTTGGCAGCTTTCCTGCTCTAAAATATGGTTTCCTAATATACACAAAATCTGTGTTTTTCTCTGTTTAAATTTGTCTTGAATTCATTAGGCATTATGTTTTTCCAGTGAAATTTTCTTTGTAGCTCGGAGTTCCAGGCTGCTGTCAGTCCGTGCTGTTGTATATTTTACAAGCATGTATATTAGAGGTATGGCAGCGAATATTTTCCCCCAAATAAATGTTTGTTTCTGTTCAGCTCAAGCCTCCAGCCATTATTCAGATGGGAATATACTAAAAATACCAAGACTCCATTTCACCCTAATGTAATCTTAATAAGAAGGGCCATTTTAGTTGACATGTAAATGATTTTGATTTACACAGTCCGAATAAAATGCCAAACAAATCTAAGGGCACGAGCCCTTTGTCTTGCCTAGCACTTAGATGTGTGTTTAACAATGCGCACGTTTGTTAATGTTGAAGGGAAGGGGATCACCGGATGCTTTTGTTTCAGCCTGAAGGAAACGCTCTTCGCGGAGCGCTCACTTTGCGGCACCACCACGAAGTGGGGCTCCCTTTCTGTCCTCCCACTCTTCACTTACATGTTTAGGCCATTTTTTTAAACATAGGCTTTTTGTTAGAACATTGGTTTTGTTTTGTTTGTCTGTGATTCTTAAAATCAGTAGCTTCGTGCTGATGATGAGCATTAAAATATATCTTTTCTTCTAGCCTGAAACTTTTGAGCATCTTTTTGTCAAGCACCCTGAAGCCATGTCATTTGAGCCTCTTCTGGAACCAGAAATAGTGCTGGAAGACCTCAGTGTCACTAAAGCATTGCACACAGAAGACGTGCAGGATATTTTAGCAATTGATTCAATGTTTACAAAGATCCAGGACTCTGAACGTGACTCTGCTTGCTCTAGCAGCCATTTCAACAGTACCAGCTCCGAGAGCTCCCACGAGGACAAAGTCAGTGGCGACGCTGCCCGGAAGGGCAATGTGAAGTACGCCACTGTCGTCACTAGCTCCAAATCGGGAGGGCTGTACGAGCAGGACAGGGGCCTGGGCTGCGCCCCGGGGAGCCGCGTCGTCGCCCAAGACGCCTTCGTGGCGGGCGCTCTCTCCAGCAGCTCCTGGGAAATGGGCAGCGGGGCCTTTCTGCTGCTCCCCGAGCCACGTGGCGCGCAGCCCAGCAAGACTCTCTCCCTTTCCCTTATTTCTTCAGAGGGATTTTCAGAGCCTTCAGACCAGGATGAAACTTTCACCGATGGTGACAGCTCCGAGCGGAGCCTGTATTACCTAGGGATAACAGCATTTGAGAAAGGAGAAAATGACATTTTTTTAACAGAAAGTTCGGGCGTCATGTGTCAGTTCCACACAACTGGTGTGCTCCAAGATCTGGGTTTTCTTCAGAGTGCCTCTCCTAACTTAAATGCTTTTCTCAAAAGCAGCCTTAAATACAAAGCCCTTGTGCCATATGTGCCACAGTTTCAGATGGCTACTGCCAAAGCCCAAGAGACTGCTGAGAACAAATACTAACTCGTCGTGCCAGTTTGATACCATTTATATTGTTAAAGGTTGCTCTGTTTCCCCTGTTGGCACCTCCTCCTTTCAGGAGCTCTCTGGTTTGGAAACTGGATGATTAAGTCTGTTCTGTATGGACTTAGTCCGTACTTGCCTCTCAACTCAACTAAGTGTGTAGTTGAGTGTCGGGATTTTAGTAGGAAGAAATTCCATTTCTGGGCCTGACTTTGAGATGTGGCCTTCGGTTAGATGCTTGGTGGTGTTCCCGGCAGCCTCTGGTGCCCAGCTGCCCCTCGTTGCTGCGTGTCGTGTGTGCTGCTGCGCTTGTCCACGGTGCCCCCGACGTTCAGGGGCAGGGCTGGAGGCCGCCTGCACCCTGGCTCTGCTAACACCCCAGCCTTGGGTGCTGTGTGAGGACAGAAGAGGCTTTGGGTCCCCGCTGAGCCCCGGCACCCAGGGCTGGGCATAGAGCTCGACCGCAGGCCCCTCTCGCAGGCCTTGCGCTGCTGGGTTTGCTCCCAGACTCTCGTGCACCTGCTGCTTAAGTTGACATCTGTATTAAATTGACCTTGTTCTAGAAGAGGGGAGGGCGGAGGCAAAGCAAATGGTCCACATTAAAGAAACAATCTGAATCCTGGGTTTGGCTTGTTGAAAGAGAGCCTGTGCCCAGAGAAGGTGAAGTTACGCTGTTGTTTCGTTGTGTCTTTTAATGTAAATTGACGGTGTCTGTCAGTGACGCTGAAGAGCTTTACGAGGAGCTGTGAGGTGAGAACCAAGTGTGGGGCAGTGCCTCTGTACAGAAGGTGCTCCCTGCGGAAGCGGCTCTGCTCGTGGCTCAGGCTCTGCTGTGGTGCAAGGAGAGAACCGGAATTCTTGTGGCTGTGCTAATTGGGGATGTTATCCAGGTAAAATGATGCGCTTGGAAGTAAAATTTCCACATTTTTGGCACTGCTGTTAAACACGAGATCCTTGCACAAACGGTACCGCAGTAAGACTGCCGCCTTTTCCATACCACTTTCACAGGAATCCACAGTAAAAAAAAAAGGAATGTGATCCATGCACAGCCTAAAGATGCAAAAGAATCTGTACTTTTATTCTTAGCTGAGCTGCCCTGTCTGTGTGGACTTGGGGAAGTCTCGTCATCTTCTTAAGCCCTGCTCAACCCCACTGAGAAGCTTCAGAGATGAGGAAAATTGGATCTTGCATCCCAGCTCAGTTTCCTGAGATAAATAAAAACACACACTTGTTTGCAAGCCAAATATTTTCTATTTTATAGTTAGTAAATATTTTTATATGCATACTTTTTCAATTAACTGTTTTGAAGAGCTAAGCAAGGACGTGCACACAGATGAAAATATTGTGTACTCCAAAGTGAAATTACCCATTAAAAATTACTCGGGCTATTTAAACAACTCAGCAGCAACCACAACTGGTGGGGAAGCATAGAGCTAGCTTAGTGTAATAGTGCTAAGACGTTATCACTCGTTGTGTTCTGTTCCTGATGTTTGTTCCACTAGGTTGAATGTCCCCTGGGTTTTGTGGATGCAGTGAGGTCAGTTCAGTTCTCTGCACCCTCCCACTGCACCCCAAAGACCCCCCTCCCGTGTTGGGTGGAAGGAGCAGCTTCCATTGTGTTGACTTTCTTATTACCCCAGGATGCAGAAGCGATGTGAACGACAGGGATGGGGTTGTGTAACTGCTGCCCTAGTCTTGCCAACATGAAGTGATGGGTTGGAGAAGCCCCTGTCCCAGGGCCCTGGCGAGAGCGCATCTGCTTGACCTGGTTTTGCTGAGGAATGAGGACAGAGAGCACCTGCAGATGTGTGCAACAGGACTAGCACCTTCAGGGCTGCCTGCCCTGGAGACTTCCAGTAAGCTCCTAACACGGATTTTTTTAAATTCTTCTATCCAGCAATGTTCCTTGGTTGCACTTGCAAATTTTTTTCTTAAGAAATGAAAAGCCAGCGCTGATTAATCACGAATGCAAGGGCCTCATCTGGTGTCCTTGCGAGGACAGGAGCACTTCAAGCATGGGAACCATCTGCTGGTGGAATGGGAGAGTTGGAGTTTGAAGGCTTTCCTGGACTGAAGCCTAGGTCTGCCCAGGATTTCCTCATGGGGGAAGAAGCCGGCTGGAAAATGGATCCCAGAGGCCTGTCCATTGGTGATTCTTTGAAACCAGAAGCATCCCTTTGGTGCGTGCCGAGTTGTGTGCGGCGGGCGAGCCGCGCGGCAGGTATGAGCTGCAGCTGCCCGGCCCCGCGTCCCGGAGCAGCCTCCGCGTCCTCTCCAGGCCTGCGTCTCGTCTCCGGTGGCACAGGCAGCCCTGGGCACCTTCCCTGCTGCGGGACCCGTTTGTACAGTAAGTTCTGCCCCAAAGCCACTCTCAGGGCAGCATCTTCATCAGTATCAAAGGGGCGTTCGCTGCCGCTCTGCACTGTGCAGTGGTTTTGTATGAAGCCCAGATCTGCATGTCCCAAATCCCGTGTGCTGCCTGCTGTTCCCGCTGCATCCCTGCGCTCTGATGGGAGCCAGGGCAGCACCCGCCTTGACAGCAGCCCTTTGACTCATCCCGTCCTGCTCAGCTAGGAAGGGCCTGGGGAAGGTCCTGGCAAACAAGGGGAGCAAACAGGAGCAGGGGTGCTTGGCGAGCGCTGTCGGAGCCGGTAGCTGTGGGCTGCCCCACGCCTGCCCTCGGTGCTGCTCGCCTGCGTCCCGGGGCAGTGGCGCTCCCGGAGCTCCATGATGTTCCCGCTCCGGAGCCGCCGGGAGAGATCTTTCCTGTGCTGTGGGACCCGTGGCCGGAGGGGCCGCGTGCAGGCGAGAGCGCCCTCCTGCCCGGGGAGTCGTCGATGTGCCCATCGCCCCTGAACCGCTCGCTCGCAGCTGAGGAGAAACACCAGTGTATTGTGTGGTGCAATTGATGTTTAAAGCAGCAAGAAATTGCTTTTCGTAGTTTTACATGGTTGTAGATTGTTAATTTGTTTGGCTTTGGCTCATTGATTTGTCTAAGCAGCCTTGATTTTGTCTGGCTGCAGTAAAATGGGGTTTTTGTTTTGCTTTTGCATAAACTCTGAACTCTTTATTTTTTCTGGTATGTGGCTTTCTCTTTTGGAACATTTATAGCAATTATTGCCTGCTGCTCAGAGCATGACTTCACACACCGCTTCCCAACAACACCGGGGTCATTTTGTATTTATTTTTGTGAATAAAACGCTGGCTGTTGACGTTAGCGCCGCGTAGCCAAGGTTGGTGCCTCCCCGCGGCGTCAGGCCGCCCTGCACGGAGCCTCGTGCCTGGAAGCGGAGCAGGGAGCGCAGGGACAAGGCGCGAGGCCGGTGCCGTTCCCGTGCGCTGCTCCCAAGGGCTGGGAGGCTGCGTGTGCGGCAGCAGTGCGGCGAGTCCTACCTGCACCCGAGGCTGGGGCGGTGCTGTTTGCTCCTGCTCCAAGGCTCACTCCCTCTTCTGAATTAAACACCGTTCCGTGTTGAGCTAGTGCAAGTCACCCCTTCAGAATGCAGCTGTGAATAGCTGAGGGTCAGCCTGGCCAGCACTAACACGCACTTCAGTATGACTGGTGGTAGAGCCAGGAAAGCAGAGCCCCAGGGCACCTGAGGAGCCTGCAGGGAGCCTGGATGGGCGCTGGGCAGCAGCCCAGGGCGCCCTGAAGCACCCGCAGGCCGCAGGGGCCCGGCACTGGGCAGCAGCCCGGCCGCAGCGCTGCTCCCGCCGCTCCTGCCCCGGGCCGTGTCCCAGCCCCATGATCCCTTGTCCCCTGCTGGCTGCTCTGTGGCAGGAGGCTCCGGGAAGGCAGCCCCGCTCCCCTTCCCTTGGGAAAGGCAGCGCTGTCCGCACAGCCTCCATGGGCTCCATGTGGGGCTGGGGAAGCCAGTGGGGCTGCCGCGGCGCCGGGCGCACGGCGAGGCCACAGGCACCACGGCCTCGACCCCCATGGGCTCCATGTGGGGCTGGGAAAGCCAGTGGAGCTGCCGCAGCACCGGGCGCACGGTGAGGCCACAGGCACCACGGCCTCAAGCAGAGCCTGCCTTTTAACGGGACCCAACACGTTGGCTGCACAGGAGCGCAGGCCCCTCGGAGGGACCAAACCCGATGTGAGTGAAGGGGCCGGCAGGGTGTCCGGGCTCTGCCGCTCGTGCTCTCAGTCATTTATTTGTCAGCCAGGGACAGGGAAACACCTGACAGGGTGTTTTATTTGACAGGGGACACCGTGGGCTCCGTCGCGGGCTCTGCCGCGGGCTGCTCTCACCCTGCAGCACTGCGAGCAGGGGCAGCGGTGGGAGCAGGCGGCTCCTGGGGTGCCGGGTCTGGGTCCGAGCTCCCCGCACAGCCGGGAAGGGCCCTGAGCTGCCCTCGCTGCGGCACCAAGCCCGTGGAGCCGCGCGCAGGGCAGACCAGCCGCGCAAGAGCCGCTCTCCCTGCGCTTCGTTCTGGGTGGACCTGCGCTCTGTTTTCTCTGTTGTTCTTGGCTATTTTGTACTCTCAAGGAGTCTGTAAATGACCCTAAACTCTGCAAAAC